>JAXQQM020079796.1:0-261772 GCA_034641835.2 Pinus albicaulis | reverse complement strand
ATTAACAGAAAAGGATACTTTTAACTGTCAGAAGTGGGATTTGAACCCACGCCCTCTTTCGAGGACCAGAACTTGAGTCTGGCGCCTTAGACCACTCGGCCACCCTGACTAGTTTGTTATATATTTCTTTAACCTTAGGTCATTTCCATTTAAGTATTGAGAATATGGTATTTGAACCTAAGACTTCTCGAACCAGAGCCTTGATGTGGTGCCTTAGACAAACTCGTCCTTCACAACTGCTGATAGGAGAAATGAGGTGAAAAGCCAAGCTTTTTCATTGCGCTGTGGATTAAAACAGATGGGAGTATTAACAAGTAATTGCAATACCTTCACTATATCTACATTTGTAGTCTAAAAACACTCATAATAATTTAAAGTTCGTTTATGCAAGTTTGTGTTTATAATAAAATTGTCACTAATTTATGAGAGTTTAGTTTCTTGGAGGCATGTGGAGAACTTTATTTACGCTCTTTTCTATAAAAATGCACAACAAAGTACTCCTTCAAAACCACCAAGGTGCAAATGAAGTTGACACCACTTTCTATCCATGGTCCCCCACGCCTCACTTCATCTTATGATGATGGCACAACCAATTCCCATGTGCCAGGGCCAAAAAGAGGAATGTATTTTAAAGAAGAATGAAGATAATATGTCCTCTTTCACTCAATTTACCATGTGCCATGGCTGAAAAGAGCGAGCTATTTATAAAGAAGAATAAAGATAACATGTTCTCCATCATTCAATTTTCATGCCATTTTATATTTTTGGTGGTCCATTTGTGCCCTCGCTGAAAAGAGGGAGTTATTTATAAAGAATAATAGAGATAATATGTTCTTTATCATTTCATTTTCATGCCATTTTATATTTTTGGTGTTCCATTTGTGCTATGGTTGAAAAAAAGGATGTATTTATAAAGAAGAATAAAGGTAATATGTTTTCCATTATTCAATTTTCTTGTCATTTTATATTTTTTTTGGTGTTACATTTTGTTTGGCGTAATAAGTGGAGTGTTATATTTAGATATTAATTTATAAGAAAAACAATTAATAAATTTGTAAAAATTAATTTATTAAATATGAAATTATGAAAATTTCATGCCATTTTATATTTTTTGTGTTCCATTTGTGCTATGGTTGAAAAAAAGATGTATTTATTAAGAAGAATAAAGGTAATATGTTTTCCATTATTTAATTTTCATGTCATTTTATATTTTTTGGTGTTACATTTTGTTTGGAGTAATAAGTGGAGTGTTATATTTAGATATTAATTTATATAAAAAAACAATTAATAAATTTGTAAAAATTAATTTATTAAATATGAAATTATGAAAATTTTATGGTTACATTTTTATTATTACAATTCTAAACATTTTTATAACTTTACTTCTATTTTTTCACAATTGAAGGCAATCCTATAAATAAATTTATAAGGGTTGTTTATCTAATATTTCAAATTTGTTAAAAACTATGTTTTATTCTTAATGCAAAACTTTTATAATGTAATCATTCATCAATTTGTTATTTAATAATCTTTGTTTTTGGTCATCAAGTGCATGAATAACATGATATTATGTTAATATTGTGTTTGTATATGGGGTATTTTTAATATTAGATTTTGATATAAAAAGCGATAAAATTATTAATATGTGCATTTTGATAATTGAGAAAAAAAAGACATGAAACTTTGATTGGATGTATTACAACATATTTAGGATATTTATAAGTGTCTTATTATTTATTTTGTAGAGAGAAAAAGAAAAAAAATGATTGTGATGGTATGTATTTCAATGTTTATGGAAGATCTACAAGTGACTTACTATGTATTTTGAGAAGAGAAAATGAAATAAAAGATTTAATTGAACATTTTTTCAATTAAACATTTTTCCAATTATTAATATGTCTAATAATACATTCACTAATGAATTTCATCCTCTATTACCACTTTCACCCTCCATGACCTACCTCCTTGAAGTGAAGATGTACATTTTGGGACATCACTATTATGTACACTTACATTCTTCTTGCAATCACCTAGCCTCTTAAAGATCAATATCTACATTTGTGAGAGCATGAGATGAGAGAGAATGTTGTCTCTACATGCAACCACACAACTTCTTAAAAGCCAAAATTGCATTTGTGAGAGAAAGAGATTAGACAGAAATTTGTCTCTAGTAATTATAATTCTTTGCTTGCTTTCAAAGAGGCCATAACTTGGCATGATTTTCCATTAGCTCAAAAAATAGAGTGCTTCATCTAATATTATTTGTCATTTTGTCTCTAAATGAAATATATTGATAAATGCTTATGTGAATTACATAACTTGCAATATAGCATTTGGAATCATGCCATTGAAATAGTAACAAATTTAACTGTTCAATATTACCATAACATAATATTCATTCAAGAGAGAGGACACATACATTCATTATTTATGTTTACAACATTTTGATCCTACTATAGGGACCATCTTAAGGAGAATGCACTCATTTTTAATTAATCTCAACTCTCATCATTGCTTTTAATTTAACCACTACATCAAAACATTTTGGCCTTTTTCACCATCGAAGGTTCAATTCAATGCTTTATTTTTATCAAGATAAAAATTATTCTTTTATAGATGAATGATGAACATCTAAGTCTTATTTGATCATGAATTCATCATTCTATTCACATTATCTTCGTTATTTGTATAAAAATGATACCATTATGTAAGAATTTCTTCCTTTCACAAATCATCATTTTGCTACTCAAACCATGTTTCCCTTGTTGCAACCAACCAATATTCAATTCAATGTGTTAGGTCTCTGTAACAAGCAAGATTGGCAAAGTCCGATCACAGAGTTAACATCATTTCAACCAACTTTGGGATTCTAGGATCTAGCCCTCCTGAATCCGGAGAGGGATCTCTCCAATATGTACAAAGATGGATATTGTCTTTGAAGTTTAAAGTGATGATATTAGGCTAGTTATGAGGTCCAAGGGTTTTGTTTGGTCTTTTCGGATGATTGAACATAATTGATGTCTGAGGCAGAAAGATCTATATGTAAATAGGTTCAACGGTGAGAAGTTGAAAGCAAAAGAATAAGCTTTGATCAAGAAGAGGGATGATGGCAAGTTGTCAATCCATTGGGCTATGGAGTCATAAGAGGATTTAATTGAAACGTTCAGGTTCAAGAGTAATCTATGGGGCAAGTCATCTATGCCTAAGGATCTCTTTAGAGTTTGATTTATGGAATGGAGTGATACAAATAAGAAAGGGAAAAGACAGATGCAGAACAAAGAGCAGCCCAGGATCTGGTAAGTACTTTGAAACTAGCCAGCCTTTGACCAAGCACTTATGAAAAACATATAAGCAAACTAGGATCTGGTAAGTACTTTGAAACTATCCAGCCTTTGATACACTTCTAATAGAATACAAATAAAAACGAAGGGAAACTTGAAGGTAACCTTTGGAGTAGAAACTAGCGGGCTGGGCTCACCATATCCTCTCCTAGCTCTTCTTTACTTAATTACTTCCAAGACAATCACAGAGATAACATAGAATGGCCTAAGATCTGATAAGTACTTCGAAACTAGTCAGCTTTTGACACATCCTAAGGGAAACAATCAAATAGTTGAGCAAACAAGAAAGGGACTCAGGGCTAACCTTTGATTTCCTCAATTCATTCCTTACACAACATATATGAAAGTAACATTTAAAAATAACATTCAGCAGTGACAAAAGGATGAGGGAACGCCAACATCCATGTACTTAGACTGAATTAAATCATTCTCAAATAACACAGCAGAAAGAAAACATTTAAATAAAGATTTCTCAGCCAGAGAAGGTTACTGATATACAGTAGGTCCTCACCCTGTTTAAACTGTTCTTTACAGTGGAAAATGAAACAAATTGAAAACAGAAACAAAATACACACATGGAGAATAACATCACCATCAGCATAGACCAGGATCCCATAAATCAACTTGTATTGATGCTTCAAACCAGTTACAATCTTCAGATCCAATGTTTTAATCCATCTCTCTTCGCAACCTAACCTATCTGTTACAAGCAGAGCTCCAAGAGCTACTGAAATCCTATCTACAATCAAGAGTCTTCAGCTCAGTTACAATTACAATGCTTGAGCAATTACATTAACAACCAACCAATCCAACCCCTCACTCATCTTCCATTGAAGTATTTATAGAAGGATGAGGAGGTGAGAGCTAACAAAAGATCTCTCAAAGCAATTAATACAGATTCAAGACTTCGTGGCCATTTGAGGGGCTCATGAGGAAATTCACAGTGGAACATTGTATTAATCAAGCTGACATTTATGAATTAAGTTCAAAGAAGAGCTTTATTTGACTCTTTATCACGACTGGGAGTAACTCCACATTCTCATTAAATTCAAAGTGTAAAATAACCGTCAAGCCCGAGCATAACATTCGATCCGTTCAATAAATTTAGTTTCGACCGACATTTTTCCGAGGCAACAGGTGGCACTGCGGAAGGAGGGAATCAATTTGCCTCAAAGTATGGCGGTGGAGGCAATATGCCTGATGAAAAACTTTAGGTTTTCTTTTAAACTGTGTTTTAGATTGGGGATTAGGCTTTTGATAACTGTCTTAGCCGTAATCCCCATAAAAACTGTCTTCAATCTTCATCTGCTGTGCTCTGTCTTCAAAACTGATACTCTTTAACTGTGTTTGAATTAAAATAGTGTCTTGTCGATGTGCAGACCCGCACTGGGCTTTACGGCATCAATACTCATAGAGTACTGACGAAACATGGAATAGAGCCCTGTGGATGGCTTCTCCGTAATGAAACGAGGGCATGAGAATCGTCATTCCCAGCCCTTGGCATTTCTTCGTTATACAATGGAAAACCATTTAGAACACCTGCATCAAACACAAAACAATTAAGAAATCCTACGGAAAATAGGTTTAAACTGCTTCAGATGGCGGGGGAGGAGCATAGCCGTCGGATAAAAACATCTAACGGTGGAGATCGGCGCAAAACAGAAAAATGAGAGCGGGGAGAAGAAATAAGGCGGGGTGGTTTTGGACCGTCCGATCTGGACACGTGGACGGTCCGGATCTAATCGGAGGATCTCAATCGGGGGTGGCAGAAAAGAGGATGAGATTGAAACGCAGCGATGCGATTAAGCGCTGGCCGTTGATCTGCAGATCAGATCAACGGCGGAAAGTGAATCGGAGGGTTTTCGAAATGGGGGCAAGACTTGTGATCGGAGGAAATAAGGACCGTTGGATAGGCGGGAAATGGACGGCCCAGATTTAATCGGATGATCGCAATCGGGGAGGTCACACAACAATATGCGATTGAAACTTTGCGATTGAGCCCTTTGCGATTGAGCGCTGGCCGTTGATCTGAGGACCAGATTGACGGCAGGGAATGAATCGGAGGGATCGCAAGGGTGTGCGATGGCCGTCGGATCGCGAAACAGATGGACGGCTGTGATTGAATCGGGGATCGGCAATCGGGGGTGAGACGGGAAGGTCTGCGATTGCGATCGGAGGGAACTTTGCGATTGAGCGCAGGCCGTCAATCTGAGAACAAGATCAACGGTCGGGATTTAATCGGGGATCAGCAATCGGGAGTGCAACAAAAACGCATGCGATTGAAAGTTTGCGATGCGATTGAGCGCAGGCCGTTGGATCAGAGGACTAGATCAACGGTCAGGATTGCTTCGACCTACACACCGGCAGAAAAACCCTTAAACATATGAAAACCAAAGTTTTTGCAAATAAAACAAGTTATAATGGATCGGGCAGAAAATATATATAAGTAAAGGAAATAGGTGCCCGATTGCGGGGCCGGTGGTTTTCACGGAATGTAATATGCCCGGGAGTATAAAGACAAGGGCCAATCGCAATCAGGCCATTGAGCATGGTCTTTCCGATCAACCCATTTGTGTTGTTTCCGATTGCGATTGCGCGATCGGCTCTTTTCAATCAACCCATTTGTATTCAACACGTGGTTTTAAGTTTTTAACTTAAAACTTTCGGAAAGTGATCAGAGGGGGATTTTTCAATGGTTTATGGCCCGATTGCAGGCTCTATGGTTATATGAGGAAATAATATGATCGGGGGGTTTTATATGAAAGGCAAATCGCAATCGGAGCTTTGTAATGGTTCAAAGTTATGCACCCTTGGATATTTGCGATGCGATTAGCGCTGAAAAGCTTTGGCGTTTGGTTTTAACACATGGGCATGTGGGGGGAAGTGGTTTAGGACTTAGCCCAAGGGGCTTAGGTCCATAGCAATAAAAATTTGATTTTTTATGAGAAATTTTCAAGGATTTTAATGGATTTGGGGGTTCCGAAATAGTTAAAAAGTGAGTTTTTAACTATGAAAGGGGAAATTTTCATAAATGGAAAGAAGAGGACTTATGAAAACAAGGTATTTTTGATGGAGAAATAGGGGAGCAGATGAAAGGTTTTGAGAAGAGGAGAAATGACGATCTTTCAACAGTCCTTCAGTTGGAATCAGCAGAAATTCCTGAGTACAAAAATGGGACAGCAAATGAGGATTTTGGACAGAGGCATGAGGCCTACAAGGAGTCTTCAAGAGCCAACAATTTTTAGTGATAAAATTTGTTCCTTGGAGGCTCAAAAAAGATCTTAGCCACCTTTTAGTATAACAAAATATTACAGGTGGCTAACAGTGGCTCCACTTGGGGATGGTGCCTTCTTGAAGGCATCAAGAATTCAGACTTGATTTCTCTGGGATGTTGACTGGTGCCTGACCCACTGCTTTCTCTTGTTTTTCTTTGATAAAAATATCAGTCATGAAAGAAAAACGAATTTCATCAATACAACTTCTACCTACTCCAATCCTACTGATCTAACATTTTTTCTTCATGAGAGTGCACTTGGATTGGAAAACTCTATTCACAACATTTTATTCTTTTGAAAGCAGGAAATATATTCTATTTCTAATCCTTATTTCTCCCTGAACTCAGATTAAACAGTTGAGCTCAGATATTTCTCTACCTAGTCTACTGTCTGTTGGGATTAAACAGTCCAACAAACTTTCATTCTCTAAATTCTACAACAGAAATTTAAAAATAGTCAAGTCAGGATTGAGCTGTTCGACTTGCTATGATCTATGGCATAAAAACAAGCTGCACATAGATTATTATTTGCGGAAATTGAACATCAAAAATTGAAGGCTTAAGATCTGAAAGCTTTTTATTATGGCCTTCTCTCTTCTTCTCATAGCTATGATTTTTTTTTTTTTTTGGTGAGCTATCTCTTCCTTGATATCTGATTCAGATTTTGAGCAAATTAGAACCACTTTTTCCTCTTTTATGACTCAGAAAATAAAACAGTTTTGAGTCATCTCTCTTTGGAAACTTTGGTTCAGATTTTGAGTTTGTTTGAACCTTAATTTCTATCCTAATCTATCTACTGATAAGCCAAGATTAAACGGTTTGGCAAATCAAATTCACTACCCTATCAGCAGAAAATTGAAAGCTAATTAGTCAAGATTAAACAGTTTGACTAACTAGAAGTGTGTTTTGCAGGAGTGGCATGTAAGCTTGCACACTTTCAGATTTGTTTCTCTTTTTGGTATGGGGCTATACCTTTATTGTTTTGTCAATTTGCCCTCTTTTCATTCTTTCTTTGTTTTTGTATTTTTGAATTCTTGATTTTTCTCCAAAGCAGAAAACAACAACTAACTGCATGCTCGAAACTGAGCTTTATTGACATTCCTATCTAACCTATTCTAAACATTGAGTATTTACATATTCATATGATACAAAAGTGCCAATGCAGCCAGCTGAGTAATGTCAAGAAGAAGTAGTAACTCTGGCTGCTTCTCAGAGGTATCCATAGAACATATTGAAGGTTAACCTTCAATGTCAAGGCTATCACAGAAGGTGACAGCTTTTCATGTCTCTGGATTTTGCAAAGGATCATTGTTTGATAATTTGAGCCAGTTGGGATCTCCACACACTCTTCCATAGGATCAACAAAGAAAAGATGAAAGATCTCTTCTTTTCGGTCCTCCATGTCTGATAGATCGTCTGCTTCCAAGGCTTCAACTTTGAGGAGTATCTCTTCAGCACGTAGCTTGGAAGTATCGTCATATTTAACCTGCACAATGGAAAACAGTGAAATATTTTCTTTCTCTAAACATATGCTTGCTTCTGATAAAAATTCAGGCTCTTTATATGACAAACTAATATCAGTGAAGGGAGAAGTTTCTTCTTGAGAAGATGATATATCCACAACAGGATAGTCTTCTATTTTTTTTTCTCCCTCATCTTCATCATCCTCTGAACTAGAGGACTCATCATATTTGACAGTGTTGTCCTCATGTGGCCCTAGTATGCTTGGATTGAGTGGGCCGAACTTTGTGAAGAGGTTATTATATTCTTGAGTAGGGGTGTATTCAATGGTTTCCTCCTGCTCAAAAATTTCTTTATTGCTCTTCTCTTCACCTTCTGAGTTGAAAGGCTGCTGATTTCCAATTATGTGAAAGCCATTAATGATGGATTGAAACAGATGTTTTTGGCTTTCAAGCTGGTGATGGTGAAAATGATAACACCAATCAAACGCTAGTTGCCCTGCATGATTAGTTTTTTCTTGGAACTCATCATCATCATCATCAGACTGATCGAAATTCAGAAAATCATCTGAATAAACAATTTTGTCAGTCGAACATATTGGGTCATCAGTTTTCTTTTCTTCTAACTGATCTACAAGATAACTTTCTAAATATATACAACAAAGTTCTTTATGTGAATGGGAAAGAGTGCTTGTTTCGCAAAAAATTTCAGAGACTAACTGTTTATAAATAGTCTGATCTATCTCTTTTTCTGTCAAAGGGAAGGATGTTTCTATGTTCCTTTGAACAGGAGTACAACAGTTCTCTGTCTCTTGTGAAGACTGATTTTGAGGCTGGATGTCTTCTTGAGCCTCGGCTATAAGGGATGATGAATCAGTATTTGAGTTTTCAGGGATATCTTGAGGAATGTTTTTTACTGCTTGGATCATCTTTTCCTCAACTGATTCATCTATTTTTTTAAAATTTTTCAATAGGATATTAAACTCATGAATGGTCGTTAAAAGATCTTTAGGATGCATCTCTTCCAAAGCTTCCTCATTATCTATAATGTGTTGGGTGATGTTTTGTGATGGATCATAATATATTGCACCCCATGATAATGACGTAGCGTTTTCTTCATAGTTCTCATAGAACACATATTCAAGGTCTCTTAAAGAAAACAAACTACTAGATCTTAAGCATTCATACCAATCCCTAGCTTTTCCTTCTAATGTTAACATGAAAATTTTCATTAGGCAATCTTCATGCCATTCAACTTTCAACCTCCATACATGTATATGAAATTTGATGAGATGTAATAGAGGGTCATCAAACTTTTCACCTTGAAAAACAGGCAGGTTGTCATCCCAATTCACCCGGGGCATCTTATGTGGAAACCCAGGGATATGATCTCTACTCATTGGGGCATATCTTCGTTGTATTCTCGGAATCATGTTTGTAAATCAGAAAAGAGGTCACTGTGTCCGGTCAATCAGTTCAAGGTCTTCTACCAGCGGAGTCATTTGGTCTTCTGGGAGTTTGAGAGTGTGGAGTCTCCAGGTGGAATATTTTTCGCTCCTAATGAGGTAAAACGTTTTATGGTTCCACCACCATATGATTCTTGTAGAGCTGTAAGATTCTCAGGAACTGAATTAGCTCTCAAGGGTGATTTGAAAACAGTTGAAGATTTAATATTAGGAGACTTCCTAAGGATGCTTTCTAGGTTATCAACTATCTCAGGTGGGTTAGGGTCTGGGTGGGCTCTAGTCTCAGGTGGGTTAGGGTCTGGGTGGGCTCTAGTGTGAATCTTTTTAGAAGCCACTATGCTATGTTGTTTAGACCTAAAACAAGAAAAGTTCAACCAGATATGACAATCTTGGAGAGGTTAACCAATCTGTTTTTACAATTTTTAAATCCCACAGTCCTCTAACCGAGTTTGAATGATTTTATAATGATAAGGGTTCTTCCCAGAGGAGTCTTAAGGTCTGCTAGGATTGTGGAGTCGCCAAGTGGAAATTTTTAGCTCCTTTCAGAGGTAAAAGGTCTTATGGTCCACCACCATGTTTATTTAATTCCAATCTAAAATATTTTTAGGTTTTTCTAAATCATTTTTCAGTTTTGTGGTTGTTAAGAATATCCTAACTTTGTTTCAAAACTTAGCTAAGGTTGCGAGACAAAGGCAGTCTACTCTTATGGCTAAGCCAGCTGATTTTCCAAGGTTAGATAAAAACTTAAAAGAATCCTAGGGTTGACCTAGTTTGTCACTGATTCAAACAAGTTTCATCATGATTACCATTCTTTGGTAGTGCTTGAAAAGGCTGATTTTTACTCTCAAAGTGTTCTTGAACAAAGGGTTTTCTGAGGCATTAGAAAACTTACTTCCCACTGTTTCTTAAATGTTAGGTTTTGGTATTTCAAGCCGCAGTTATGCTCTAAGAACCAAACTCAACCTCATGAATAGTCGGAAATGCGAAAATTCTTAGGTTCTGCTCTCCTGGGAGCCTTTAAATGTTAGGTCTCTGTAACAAGCAACATTGGCAAAGTCCGATCACAGAGTTAACATCATTTCAACCAACTTTGGGATTCTAGGATCTAGCCCTCCTGAATCCGGAGAGGGATCTCTCCAATATGTACAACGATGGATATTGTCTTTGGTTTAAAGATCATTATTGTTATGAGGTCTGTTTTGTTTGGTCTTTTCGATGATTGAACATACCGCAAGGCCTGAAAGATCTATATGTAAATAGGTTCAACGGCAGGAAGAAAGCAAAAGAACAAGCTTTGACTGAAGAGGATGGATGGCAAGTTGTCAATCAACAATATGAGCCTACAAGAGGTTTTAATTGAAATCGTGCTCGGAAGTTCGCAGCAATTCATGGGGCAAGTCATCTATGCCTAAGGATCTCTTTAGAGTTTGATTTATGGAATGGAATGGCACAATAAGAAGGGAAAAACAGATGTAGAGCAAAGAGCAGCCCAGGATCTGGTAAGTACTTTGAAACTAGCCAGCCTTTGACCAGGCACTTGAGGAAAACATAGAAGCAAACCAGGATCTGGTAAGTACTTTGAAACTAGCCAGCCTTTGATACACTTCCAATAGAAAACATGTAAAAACAAAGGGAAACTTGAAGGCAACCTTTGGAGTAGAAACTAGCGGGCCGGACTCACCACAAATCCTCTCCTAGTTCTTCTTTACTTAGTTACTTCCAAGACAATCACAAAGATAACATAGAATGGCCTAAGATCTGATAAGTACTTTGAAACTAGTCAGATTTTAACACATTCTAAGGGAAACGTTCAGATAATCATGCAGACAAGTCTGGGACCAGGGCTAACCATATCTTCCTTCAGTTTATCTTCACACAACATATATTGAAAATAACATTCAAGAAAGGACAAAAGGATGAGGAAATTCATCATCTCTGTACTTAGACCTAATTAAATCATTTCAAATAAATACAAACAGAAGAAACATTTAAATAAAGATTTCTCAGCCAGAGAAGGTTACTGATATACAGTAGGTCCTCACCCTGTTTAAACTGTTCTTTACAGTGGAAAATGAAACAAATTGAAAACAGAAACAAAATACAAGTTACAGTGAGAATAACATCACCATCAGCATAGAACAGGATCCCATAAATCAGCTTGTATTGATTACTTCAAACCGGTTACAATCTTCAGATCCAATGTTTTAATCCATCTCTCTTCACAACCTAACCTATTTGCTACAAGCAGAGCTCCAAGAGCCGATGAAACCACTATCTACAGTCAAGAGTTTTCAGCTCAGTTACATAGAATGTTTCAACAATTACATTAACAACCAACTAATCCAACCCCTCACTCATCTTCTGCTGAAGTATTTATAGAAGGATGAGGAGGTGAGACCTAACAAAAGATCTCTCGAAGCAATTAATACAGATTCAAGACTTCGTGGCCTTTGAGGGGCTTGATGAAGAAATTCACAGGTGGAACATTGTATTAACTATTTTACATTTATGAATTAAGCTCAGCAGGAGCTTTATTTGACTTTGAGGCTCTGCGTACTGTGGGGAGTAACTCTGTAGATATTCTGTCATTAAATTTGGGGCAGAAATAACTTCTTTGGCTGTTCCGAGGCATAATATCTGATCTTGTTCAATAAATTTAGCCTCTGACTGAGCATTTTGAGGCAATAGGTGGCACTGCGGTGGTTGAGGAATCAATTTTCCTCAAAGTATGGCGGTGGAGGCAATATGCCCGATGAAACACTTTAGGTTTTTCCTTTAAACTGTGTTTTAGATTGGGGATTAGGCTTTTGATAACGGTCTTCGCCGTAATCCCCATAAAAACCGTCTTCAATCTTCATTTGCTGTGTTCTGTCTTCAAACTGATACTCTTTAACTGTTATTGAATTAAAACAGTGTCTTGTCGATGTGCAGACCCGCACTGGGCTTTACGGCATCAATACTCATAGAGTACTAACAAAACATGGAATAGAGCCCTGTGGATGGCTTCTCCGTAATGAAACGAGGGCATGAGAATTATCATTCCCAGCCCTTGGCATTTCTTCGTTATACAATGGAAAACCATTTAGAACACCTGCATCAAACACAAAACAATTAAGAAATACTGCGGAAAATAGGTTTAAACTGCTTCAGATGGCGGGGGAGGAGCGTAGCCGTCGGATAAAAACATCTAACGGTGGAGATCGGTGCAAAACAGAAAGATGAGAGTGGGGAGAAGAAATAAGGCGGGGTGGTTTTGGACCGTTCGATCTGGACACGTGGATGGTCCAGATCTAATCGGAGGATCTCAATTGGGGGTGGCAGAAAAGGGGGTGTGATTGAAATGCAGCGATGCGATTAAGCGCTGGCCGTTGATCTGCAGATCAGATCAACGACAGAAAGTGAATCGGAGGGTTTTGAAATGGCGGTAAGACTTGCGATCAGAGGGAATAAGGACCGTTGGATAGGCGGGAAATGGACGGCCCAGATTTAATCGGAGGATCGCAATCGGGGAGGTCACACAACAACATGCAATTGAAACTTTGCGATTGGAGCTGCTGGCCGTTGATCCGAGGACCAAGATCGACGACAGGGAATGAATCTGAGGGATCAAGGTTTGCAGGTCACGGATCGCGAAACAGTATGCACGACCGTGATTGAACCTGGACGAAACGGGGTGCGACGGGGAAGGTCCGCGGGGACAGACGGAGGAACTTGTAACCGGGCCGGCCGATCTGAGAACAAGATCAACGGTCAGGATTTAATCGGGGATCGGCAATCGGGAGTGCAACAAAAATGCATGCGATTGAAAGTTTGCGATGCGATTGAGCGCAGGCCGTTGGATCAAAGGACAAGATCAACGCGCCGTACTGCGCCGCACTCCAGCGCACTCTGGGCGGAAAAACCCTTAAACATATGAAACCAAAGTTTTTGCAACAAAAAATGCTATAATGGATCGGGCGGAAAATATATATAAGTAAAGGAAATAGGCGCCCGATTGCGGGGCCGGTGGTTTTCACGGAATGTAATATGCTCGGGAGTATAATGACAAGGGCCAATCACAATCAGGCCATTGAGCCTGGTCTTTCCGATCAACCCATTTGTGTTGTTTCCGATTGCGATTGCGCGATCGGCTCTTTTCAATCAACCCATTTGTATTTATCACGTGGTTTTAAGTTCTCAACTTAAAACTTTCGGAAAAGTGGGTTTTTGGGTTTACAAAGGAAAATATTGATCGGAGAGGGATTTTCAATGGTTTATGGCCCGATTGCAGGCTCTATGGTTATATGAGGAAATAATATGATCGGAGGGTTTTATATGAAAGGCTAATCGCAATCGGAGCTTTGTAATGGTTCAAAGTTATGCACCGTTGGATATTTGCGATGCGATTAGAGCCGAAAAGCTTTGGCGTTTGGTTTTAACACATGGGCATGTGGGGGGAAGTGGTTTAGGACTTAGCCCAAGGGGCTTAGGTCCATAGCAATAAAACTTTGATTTTTTACAAGAAATTTTCAAGGATTTTATTGGATTTGGGGGTTCCGAAATAGTTAAAAAGTGAGTTTTTAACTATGAAAGGGGAAATTTTCATAAATGGAAAGAAGAGGACTTATGAAGACAAGGTAGTTTTGATGGAGAAAAAGGGGAGCAGATGAAAGGTTTTGAGAAGAGGAGAAATGACAATCTTTCAGCAGTATTTCAGTTGGAATCAACAGAAATTCCTGAGTATAAAATGGGACAGCAAATGAGGATTTTGGACAGAGGCATGAGGCCTACAGGGAGTCTTCAAGAGCCAACAATTTTTAGTGATAAAATTTGTTCCTTGGAGGCTCAAAAAATATCTTAGCCACCTTTTGGTATAACAAAATATTATAGGTGGCTAACACAATGATTCATTTTACCATATTGAAATTTATTCCTTACTAGATGAATGATGGGCATCAAGGCTTATTCGATCTTGAATCCACCATCTCTATCCATATTATCTTAGTTGTTTTTCTAAAAATGACACCATTGTGTAAGTGCTTTAAACATTCATAAATCATCTTTTTGCTACTCAAACCATGCTAGTCTTAAGCTACAACCAACCAAGATTCAATACAATGATTCATTTTATATTAATGAAATTTTTTCCTTACCAGACACATGATGGGAATCAAGGTTTATTTGATCTTGAATCCATCATCTCTATTCATATTACCTTAATTGTTTGTCTAAATATGATACCAATGTGTAAATATTTTTTACAGTCATAAATCGTCATTTTGCTACTCATTATGGTCCTTTAGACAGTCTAATATATTAAAAAACAATAATAGAATCAATGTATGACAAGTCCTTATAGAAACACATTTCTTGTTTATTTATTTTACTCATCAATCCAACATGTGCACTAGTAAAAATAACATAACTAAAACCATAATAACAATTGTAACAACATAAACTTACATATGCTACATGAGCTAGTTTGTTGTTTAATAAATACGTACGCAATTCAAACAAAGAATAAATCAATAAATTCATAAATCGAATTGAACTCGTTTCTAAAGGTATTATAGGAAAAAACATAACTCTGAATTATTAATAAAGTACATCTATCCAATGAGATATGAAAAACATGATTTTGTATAACACAAATATCAATCCATTATTAACCACCTATTAATCATTGAGATGTCTACAATCATATGGAGGCATACATATAATTTACCAAGAGAATGCAAAATAATTCATTTATCATATGTTCAAATGTTATATTATATACAATGTGGCAATTTCAAGGAGATAGTTAGACAACGAGAAGAATAAAACTTGTAATGGATAATGGGATTTTGTACACCATTACTTGTTGAGTTATCCATACACATAAATGAACCTATAATGCATTGAAAGTTTTTATCTATGGAAAAATACACACATTAAGGTAGAACAACAATGCATAAGAAAGTTTGAATTTAGAAAATATGCAACTCAAGCGCTATCTTGTGTGATGAAAATTTATGCATTCATAATGTAACACCAAATTATCATTTGTTTTTAAAGAAAGTGGCATTTTTATATTAATCAATTGGTAAAAAGACCAGTACCTTTACATTAAGACCATATTCTTCTTCTCCACAGTTCCATAATTTCACAAAAAGGATCTTATTTATGCCTCTCTTACTTCTCATTACAATACTAAATATATTTAATTCCAAATAAACACCATTATACTCTATATACTTGCAATGCATAAACAAGTGTTTGGGGTGCTAACCACAACCAAACTAGTCTGGATCAGAGGGCCCAACTTGCTCATTTTGTGCACTGTTCACTTGCCATGGGTGGGCCTCTTCCAGTGGTTGCACAAGTTCCTTTATATGAGGGAGAACCTATTCCATGTGTTGCTATAGATGTGCCTCCTACCCCTATCCTGCAATTATCTCATGAGGAAGATTATTTGTGATCTCGTACACCTCTTCAATATTCCAAGAGTTGGGGTTTCCATTTTCAATTCTATATTCTCCACTTTGAATGTTAAATTCTCCACTGACCTCTGCATAACTTCTGTTTGATGAGAGATCAGTGCAAATTGGGGTCAAGCTTCCCTTGCCACCTTTTCACCTTGACTCAAAGAGAGACGAAATGAACTCCATGATTTTAGTTAACTGGGCCTTTTTGAGCTCTTCATGACCATGGCTCACTTCTCTCTCCATTCAACCTAAATTTCAAAATTTTCCTCTCTCCATCGAGATTTCCAAAGCTTGAATCCTCCATATATAACCAATTGTCCATACTTGTATTCCCTCGACGCCTTCCTTTCTGCATTCGATATCAACATCATGTTCCTAGTTTCATCTGACATGGAGTTACATTACTATAACCTCCTCTCTGTAACTCAACTCAGGTAAAATTATGAACTCCAAGCTTTGAAAATAATTAGCACACTTCTCCATAGTAGGAAGAATAATACAATGAAGAGAGGATGCCATCTATCCATGTTACACATTATTTTGTCACCATGACATTTTACTGTCTATATGGGTTCATCATTACCTATATAGTGCTCCCTTAGAGGTCTAAAACCATAAAGTTCCTAAATCAAGTCTTGGATTTCGAGAAAAGCTCATAAAAATGATAAAAACCCTAGTTCTGTACTTTTCCTAGCCATTATCTGCAGTACCACACCTTTTGTAAAGAAAAACTGTGGTACCTACTGCACGTTTTGTGTATTAAAACTGCAGACCCTTGTAAAAGGTAAAATGGAAGAAAAAGTAAGTTCTAGAAGCCCAGCTGGTTGAATATTCTCCCAACTGGAAGCTTCTAGAAGGCATTATCTGGTCGAAGCTTCACTCCCTCCATTCATGAACCTTTAACCCTTCATTAAAGGAGCCTATCCCTTGGTATTTGGAGCTTAATCCCTTTATGAGAGGAGTTATCCCTTCCTTTTTGGAACTGAAACCACTTCCCTTCTGCTATAAATTGAAGCCATGGTTCAGTCTCAAGGGTAGCTACTGATATGTAAAAAAGTACTTGATTTGTACTTCATATTACATTAGAGAAGAGAAATTGATGAAGAAACATACTCTTTTTTCTAGCCATTATCCATGAAAGAACGATTACACACTTGTATTTAGGCTGGTTCAAAGAGTGGAAGGGCTTGTCAGACCAAAGGAAAACGCTTGTTCCAGACCTCGGAAGGACATGTACGACATCAAGGCGAATGCGGTTGTAAGACTCCTTCTTTTATTTAAAGATAATACAAATGGATCCTGTTTTCACAATAAGTTGTTTATGTGTTTACTTGAATGAATTATTTCTTAAATTCCTTGATCATTAAGATAGATTTATGATTTATGAATTAGTATATTGTGCAAGTGATTTTGATTCTCCTCCATGTATTTGATTGCAGGTCTTAAGAGGTGACCTCTTTGGAGCGATGGAAAGAAGAATACAACTAGCATTGGATCACAGGTAGGTCCTTTCTTCATCATAGAAAATTCTAAATCATACATAATCTAGAGAAAGTAGTTTACATTTGTACTATTTGTTTCTAGCTATCCTTGTGATACTAGGGAGATCCTTGTTGTCCGCAAGAACAATTTATCCGCCTAACAAAATGGCGACTTCGTTGGGGATCTTTCTTGAACTTAGTTTTATTTTTATCTTTGAGTTTGACTTTTGAAAGAGTTTTTCTGATTTTTATTAGTCTACACTGGGTTGGGTAAATTATCTATTAGAATCCCTGAAAAGCAGATCATAATTTTTATTTTTTCTATATGTTTTCTGGCCTCCGCACTTTTTCTTTCAAAACAGTGCGGTAACCTCCGCAGTTTTTATGTACAAACAGTGCTGTACCGCACCCTTTTTGTATTAAAACCTGCGAACTTAAGGAAAATTTTTGAAAAACTAAAAATTCTCTTTTCTGGAACTAGATTACATGATTCTCTGTATTTACCAAAAATTGTTTTGACAGTCAATAGCCTTGTGTGAATTTCTTTCAACAACTCTTACAATCTCATCAGTCTCCGTTAAGTTAATCGGGTGTTTTGAATATTCTTTTTGAGAAATTCTTAATTTGATTTCCTTTGGTCATTAATTCGAGGTTTGTCTCAGTCTCTTAACAATTTTTCATCTTTTCTCTTTTGTTTCTGCAACCGGGGGGGGGGCTAAATTGTTTCTGAGTGTTAATCGCCTTTCAGCGTTTTTATTTTTTGATCTTTGGAACTCTCACCCAATTTTCTTTACTTACACCTGACTGGTTCTTTAGATTACATTAGATTCATCTTGTGTTTGAGAATTTTCTTGCATAGATTACATTTGCATTATTAGAATTATCATTTTCAGAATATGAATGAAAAATGTGCATAGATTACATTTGCATACTTTTCAAGTGAATTGTGCATAAATTACAACTGCATAGTTTACATTTTGAAAAAACAATCGTAGATTTAGATCAGTTTCTTTGATTTGAATTTACTTGTTTTTATGCTTGTTTTACAAACATAAAAATAAAAAATTTGGAATTGATTAGCATTAGTTTTTCTTGATGAAATTAATGCATTAGAGAATGTGTTATATTTTCTCTTATTGATCAATTTTTTCATTGTTGGAAGTGAATGGAAACTCTATCCTTACTTTAGTTAGGATTCATCGAATTGAAAAGATTACATTATCATATTCGATTGTGTTCAGTTTTGGGTCGGGTCATAACACCATTGGTTTCATATCCATTTACCCTTTGAGTAATAACAGCCCAAATAACACATCGCTTAATAAAATTCATCTAGTAATTTTTACATTTTTAGGGCTCTTTCCACCAATCTAGCTCAGGATTAGTGCTTTGGAATAGGTTGTAGTTAACTTTCCAAAGAAACTAAACAAACAGTATCATCTTGCGATAGGAAAAATTCCAATTGTTGCATGTATGCTCTGGGAAGCTCCTCCTAAAGGAGTCAAGCATGAGATCATATCCGAACCAGTGAGGTAATCATACCTATCTCATTGGGAACGATAGCAGATGTGCACGTATTAAAAATGGTAAACATTAGATAGACCATTGTCGAGGAGCTTGGGGTCACTTATCGGTAAACCTTGGATTATGTCAAGGAGCCTTCAAGGGGATTGAGCTAGCTACTCTGCCTTTGCATGTATGTCAGATCGTAGACTGTTCCCCCAGGTATATTTGTTCCCATTGGTTACCTTACTGGCTATATAATTTAGGATTCTTTCCCAAGGTGACGGTGGAGGGAAGGTCCCACTGTACCTGGAGCAGACATCGACTAGACTCACTTGGACTCTCCGAAGGGTTCTCTTCACTCGAGATGGCATAGTGGAGAAAATTGCACTGGTCTGTTTCATTAAGCAAGTTGTCGGGGTAAATGTTCCAACCACCATTTATGCATTAAAATTCTACGATGTTGGATTTCATCACCAACTAGTGTTTTTTAGTGCGGGAATCTGCTGTTTGTGTGTGGTTTGACTCCTAGATTTGTTAGCGCATGTTCATTTGTTTATTTTACTTTTTAGAGACCTTAGATGTGGATTGTGAATTTTAATTGTTAGGTGTGAATTGTGAATTGTTAATTTTAGTTTTAAATTGTTAATAAAATTCACTGAAGTTGAATCTAATAGCAACTGTTCCAAAATTTACCAACCAAGGAACCCCTCTTAACGAGAATCCTATTACTTTTCCTTGCTTTGGAAATGTTGGTCCTCCTTATATGGCTACATTGTCATTACCTGGATTTACAATAGGTTTATCGATATGGTTATTTTCAACTTCGTTGGCCCCGAATACTCCAATTATTCCACCTCAACCAGATGCTTCACCTCAACAGAGTTCACCATCTCAACATCACCAACCTCATGTTGACCCTTTACCTTATTTGCCCAATACGTCTTCCTCCCTTTCTTCCTCTTCGCTTGGTAAAAGCCTTGACGCTAGTAACTAGGTGGCTAAGAAGAAGAAGAAAGGGAAGAAGAAGAAAAAGAAGCAAAATAAGAAAGAAGTCAACAAACCAACCATGGCTGCAAGTGTTAGTAGTGTTGAGGAAACCTCCAACATGCATCGTAAACCCAAATACCCTTGCAAGCTTTGTAAGGGTGACCACTTCCTTATCAATTTTCCTGGTATTCCAAAGGTCTTGGAAGTATGGTCAGAAAAATCTCATCAACTTTCCATTGATCCATCAACCAGTGATTGTCAGGTTCCTGGGAAAAAGGGTAAAGATAGGTTTCCTTGTAAGTTATGCAAAGGGAGTCATCAAAATCACATTTTCCCTCACATGGATGAAGCCTCAAAATTGTTGGAAAACCTTACTGTTCCACAACAAAAACTTCCAACTGGTTACCGTCAACTTTCTCCCAACCTACCGTCAACTGACAAAGTGATTGATCTTATTCAAAGTATAGTCAATTCCACTCTTCCATTAAAGAGTGAAACTGATATCATTCAGGTTGATGATTCATTAGTTGATCAAGTGGTTGAATCAATTTCATATTCAGTTGATCCCACTCTCCCAGTCGAGAGTGAAATTCATACCACTCAGGTTCTTCTTGTTACATCAGATTCTTCTACACCAGGGGGAATTTCGCATGTTTCCATAAAACCCCCTCCAAGTACAGAGGTCTTTTCCTTTGATTGGAATAGACTGACAGAACCTCGTCTTCCTTCTTCCATCCCTTTCCAAATCATTGTGAAGTCTTGTGGTAAGAATGTACGCCGCACACATGTAGATGAAGGTGCTTCTGTTAGTATTTTATCCTCAACTGCTTGACAGGCTTTGGGTTCCCCTTAGCTTGTGCCTGTCATGCAAAATCTGTCAACTTTTAACAAAACCATTAGTGAACCTTTAGGGATCCTTCCTAAGTTTCCTATTACCTTGGAAGGTAAAACTGTCTGTATGGATCTTATGGTAGTTCGAGGCCCCTTGGATTTCAATTTACTCCTTGGGAGAGACTATGTCTATGCAATGAAAGCTATCGTATTGACACTCTTTCTCGTGATGTATTTCCCTCACAATGGAAACATTGTGACTTTAGACCAGCTTTCATTCGTTAGTCTTGATTCGATTACCAATAATCCGAAACCCCTAAATGTCCCTTATACAGAAATGGTATCTACCACGCCACGGGTTAATTATGTGGCAACCAGTCCCATGTTTTCAATTACCGATGCAAGTGAGCCTTTCACTTTTTTCTCAACTTCCTTTGACTTAGATTATGTAATTGACATGGAAAAATCTATGGGATTATTTGAATGCAATGTTCCTATCCCTTTTGAGTCCCTTGACATGTTTTCCTTCCAGAGAATTGTTCTTCCATCTGATGAAGACCTTTTGGAAGCCATGATCGAGGAGTGTCCCTTGACATGTCTTTCTTCCAGTTGGAAGCCATGAAAAGGTCACCAAGAGGAAATTTCCTTTTACTATGTCAACCTCGTTAAAAAATGAATCAATAAGTCAAGAGGAAAGTTCCTTTTACTGTGTCAACCTTGTTAAAAAATGAATCAGTTCATCAAGAGGAAAGTTCCTTTTACTGTGTCAACCTCGTTAAAAAATGAATTAGTGAGTCAAGAGGAAAGTTCCTTTTACTGTGTCAACCTTGTTAAAAAATGAATCAGTGGGTCAAGAGGAAAGTTCATTTTACTATGTCAACCTCGTTAAAAAATGAATCAGTTGGTCAGAGGAAAGTTCATGTTACTGTGTCAGCCTCGTTAAAAAGAAACATGTCTTAGATGAGAATAGTTCCTTTTACTGTGTCAATCTCGTTAAAAAATGAATCAATTGGTCATAGGAAAGTTCATGTTACTGTGTCAACCTCGTTAAAAAATGAAACATGTCTTAGATGAGGAAAATTATTTTCTTGTGTCAACCTCATTAAAAAATGAATCAATAGGTTATATAGGTAGATTGTAGAGAGTAGATATGAGGACGGTTCTTTTCCCGTGTCAACCTCGTTAAAAAATGAAACAGGTGTCCTTGATGAGAGTTCTTTTACTGTGTCAAACTCATTAAAAAATGAAACATGTTCATGAGGATGGTTCTTTTATTGTGTCAACCTCGTTAAAAAATGAAACAGGTGTCCATGAGGATGGTTATTTTACTGTGTCAACCTCGTTAAAAAATGAAACATGTGTCCCTGAGGATGATTCTTTTACTGTGCCAACCTCGTTAAAAAATGAAACAGACCCATGAGGACAGTTCTTTTCCTGTGTCAACCTCATTAAAAAATGAATTAGTAGGTTATATAGGTAGATTTTAGAGAGTATATTGATAGATTCTAAGAGGATGGTTCTTCTCCTATGCCAACCTCGTTAAAAAATGAAACAGATACCAAGAGGAAAGTTCCTTTCACTGTGTCAACCTCGTTAAAAAATGAATCAGTGGGTATTAAGGATGGTTCTTTTCCTGTGTCAACCTCGTTAAAAAATGAAACAAATCATTTTGAGGATAGTTATTTTCCTGTGCCAACCTCGTTAAAAAATGAAACAAATACCTTGAGGATGGTTCTTTTCCCGTGTCAACCTCATTAAAAAATGAAACAGATCCTTTTGAGCATAATCCCTTTTCTTGTGTCGAGCTCGTTAAAAAATGAAACAAGATTCCCATGAGGATGGTTCTTTTACGGTGTCAACCTCGTTAAAAAATGAAACATGTCACCATGAGGATGGTTCTTTTCCTGTGTCAACCTCGTTAAAAAATGAATCCTCTCCTAGTCAATTCGAGTCTTTCATCTGATCTCGTAAATGAACTTTCATTCCATCCACCTATTAGTAACTAGTAGTCTACTTAGTTGAATGAAATGAATCTTGGGGGGCATGCGCTCTAGCAAGTTACGCATGGGGGGCATTAGAAAACCACTCTCAAGCATAGTTTTCCTACGTTTCAAGCTTGTGTAAAAATGAAACCACTTTTAAGCATAGTTTTCCTACGTTTCAAGCTTGTGTAAAAATGAAACCACTCTCAAGCACAATTTTCTCTGTTTCAAGCTTGTGTAAAAATGAAACAAACCTATCTGAAGCATAGTTTTTCTCTGTTTCAAGATTTTGTAAAAATGAAACCTATCTTGAGTCGATTTCGGTTATTATTTTCAAGACTCGTTAAACTCATGAAAATCTCGAGATTATTTTGCTATCTTTCATTCTCGTAAAACACATGAAAATGCCAATTTCTTTCCGTATTTTCCTGCTCGTAAATTAAATTGAAGTTGGCCATATGAGTACAATTTTTAACACTTTTTCAAACTCGTTAAAACTTACGAAAAAAATAAACCATGAGTACATTTTTATCACATTTTCGAACTTGTTAAAACTTACAGAAAAAAAGCGAAACCCTGGAGTTCTCTTTTAAGCCCTTTTCAGACTCTTTAAAGATGAAAATATTGCCGAGTACTTGACTATTCGAACTCGTTAAAGAAAATGAACAGTCGTCCCTTCAGTATAAGTTTACCCCTTTTGCAGTCTGAAATGGACTATTTACGAAAAAGGTATACGTTGACTAATCATGGTCAATAGAGTTCTCTCCTATATTATTTTATCCTTTTTCAGGCTTGAGAGACTAAATTTACGAAAAATTACACCCACAAAGTTTCCTTAAGTTTTTCTTATGACTCCCTATAATTGAAAAACACCGAGTTTCTCCTATACTGGACTCGTTAAAACTAAACTGTAAAGGACCTGTCGATTACAAACAGGAACGAACCACTCCTTCTTAGGGTTCGATTTTATACTAAGTTGGACTCATCCGAAGGATGAGCTTACATAACAAGCAAATGTTATCCTCCTCAAGCTTGTCAAAAATAAAGAGGTACTTGCCAGTAATGTTGGGGAAAAAGATAGAAAATCGATCCAGTTGTTAAACTTTGTTTAAAAGCAGTATACCACTCTTGAACATGACACTTTTTGTCCTGGGTTGGGAAAATCCTTTGCCTATCAGTTAATCAAACCATATTGAAAGTCTTCAGCCAGTTTTTGGGTATTAGCTTTAGGTAAATTGTTACCAATCCATCTGCAGTGTCGTTATGTGTTCAGGAGGACAGTTCAAATAAACCATTCATTTGAAAACATTTGTCTCCATTCGCGTTGACCATCCCTGAGTCTGTCCTTGCAAAATATTTCTACAAAACTTGATCTAATTATTTCGTGTCGTGGGCTTTCCTACGACGAGTCACTTTCTATTGACGACAGCTCATCATCTAGGAAGTTGATCTAGAATCCTATCAGTTTCTTGGAATCTGCATGCTTTAATGGCAGGTTTCTCGCTTTCGATGGTAGATTACATCATTGATCTTCAATCAAATGATTCCGTGAAGTGTTCAACTTCAAATTATTTATTCAAACTTCATGGATTGTACTGAGTACTTTGAGAGCCATTGTCATTATTGGTGGTTTCTCTCAAAATTGTTAACATTTCACATCATTGATTGGTAATCAAGTGGTTTCTACCATGTTTGACTTCGACACAATCAATCGCATGGATAGAATCGTACTAGTTCGGGTAGCGGAAATCAAGACCCTGGATCTAGTTTCCACCATCCAGGATGCAAGGAGTTTTATTATTCATTATGTAGTAGACTATTCATGACAGATGGCCACGTCCATACTGTGTCTACTATTGATGTAATATTAAGATCATTTCTATATCAGAACATTTTAGTTAGTTTTTGATCTGAGTATGAGAATGCCTACCTCAACGATGATATACATATATATATGTTTGCATTAAATGCTTTTACAGGTCCAACTAGTGTGTCCACAAGCCAATCCTTGGAATGATAAAGCACTTCACTCTTTGAATTATCTTAGACTTTGCGCTTTAGGGGGAAATCTGTTACACATTGTTTTGTCACCATGACATTTTACTGTCTATACGGGTTCATCATTACCTATATAATGCTCCCTTAGAGGTCTAAAACCCTAAATTTCCTAAATCAAGTCTTGGATTTCGAGAAAATCTCATAAAAATCATAAAAACCCTATTTCCACACTTTTCCTATCCATTACCTGCGGTACCGCACCTTTTGTAAAGAAAAACTGCGGTACCAACCGCACATTTTGTGCATTAAAACTGCAGACCCCTGTAAAAAGTAAAATGGAAGAAAAAGTAAGTTCTATAAGCCCAACTGGTCGAATATTCTCCCAACTGGAAGTTTCTAGAAGGCGTTATCTAGTTGAAGCTTCACTCCCTCCATTCATGAACCTTATCCCTTCATTAAAGGAGCCTATCCCTTGGTATTTGGAGCTTAATCCATTTATGAGAGGAATTATCCCTTCCTTTTTAGAATTGAAACCACTTCCCTTCTGCTATAAATTGAAGCCATGGTTCAGTCTCAAGGGTAGCTACTGATATGTAAAAAAGTACTTGCTTTGTACTTCATATTACATTAGAGAAGAAAAATTGCTGAAGAAACATACTCTTTTTGCTAGCCATTATCCATGCGAGAACGATTACACACTCGTATTTAGGCTGGTTCAAAGAGTGGAAGGGCTTGTCAGACCAAAGGAAAACGCTTGTTCCGGACCTGGAAGGACCTGTACGACATCAAGGTGAACGCAGTTGTAAGACTCCTTCTTTTATTTAAAGATAATACAAATGGATCCTGTTTTCTCAATAAGTTGTTTATGTGTTTACTTGAATGACTTATTTCTTAAATTCCTTGATCATTAATATACATTTATGATTTATGAATTAGTATATTGTGTAGGTGATTTTGATTCTCTTCCATGTATTTGATTGCAGGTCTTAAGAGGTGACTTCTTTGGAGAGATGGAAAGAAGAATACAACTAGCATTGGATCACAGGTAGGTCCTTTCTTCATCATAGAAAATTCTAAATCATACATTATCTAGAGAAAGTAGTTTACATTTGTCTTGTTTGTTTCTAGCTATCCTTGTGATACTAGGGAGATCCTTCTTGTCCACAAGAACGATTTATTTGCCTAACAGTCCACATATTTGGGACAACTAGCCTTTAATTCCCAGTTGGAGGAGCCTTCAATGACATTAGGATTGAAGGAGGGCCACAAAATATAGGACTTCCAAGAGAACTGAGTAACCATTGAATTGTATCTCCTAACATTCCTTGATTTCAATCTCATTCTTGTCCATATATCAATAAATTGGGATGTGATGTCCCACTAGAATTTCACTTGATTTATCATGGGAAATGTTGAGTATATGGGACTCCTTGATCTTTAAATATCATTCCTTGTTCAAGAATTATTCCTTGGTTGGAAAGAGTGTCCTCCTCTTGATTATGTTTCATTTTTACATGGAATAGTTCTATACTCTCAAAATTTTGTAGTTACAAATAAATTCTTAAAAATGAGGGGGGAATATCCTAATCAAACACATCTTTAACTTTGTTGATTTTTTGAATCACTATCATAGAGTGTCCATAAACCGAAAGATGACGAATGTTCCTAGTAATTTCGACCTCCAAGCCTTGCCATAGGGCTAATGCTTTTGCCCGATTGTTGGTTTCTTTTCCAAGACCCCAAGAAAATTTAGTCTTGACTTATTCATCAAGGAAATAAATGACCCCTTCCACTCCTAACACCAAATTATCATTTTAAGTATGTCAATATTTACCATTATAATATGCATCAGTGTCTTTATTTCCACATGATTTGAAACCTCTAACTCCATGTTCATTAAATTTGGATCAATTCGGTATCAGCTCCTTTAAAGAAAAATCGAAATTAGTTTTTCTATAATCCAAAATTGGAGTCTTTAAAGTGAAAAATATAGCTCCAAAAGTGATAATACGAGATTTCAAGTTTGCAAAGTTGGATTCAATTTTTTCATTTCAAAATTTTATTTGGAATTTATTGAATACAATATTGTCACTTTCATAATAAAAAAACCCGAACTATTTACTTAAAGAGGGGCTTCGACCCGCCCCAAAGCCCTAAACCTCCACATGGTAGATTCATCTTCGTTGGACCACACACTCCACTCCTTGAGTTGTGGAGTCTTTTGCCCAAAAATAGACCAAGTTGGGCCATTCCCAAGGGCCCCCCAAAAATCACATGTGACTCGTCCCTAGTCACTCAGCTGGTGCGCCCTGAACCTTATCTGTAATGTTGATGTAGGCTGTATTCAATGGCTGAATAATCTTTGCAAACTTATTCTCTTCTTGGCGCACCTCTTCTAATAAATTCTCAGTCATCATCTCGATGATATTCGTCTGCTTCTGCATCTATTTAAGCTTTCCATCCATTTTCTGAGACAATTGGATGACCTCTTCCTGCCATGGTTGAGTCCACATGGTGATTAACTGCTCTTTACTTTGGAGATCCTCGATCTAGCTCTATATATTTTTCCCTTATGTAATCCAAGTGAGTCATTGCGCGAATGCTAAAGTCCTCGCAGTGACCCGGATCTCATGCAACTGATTTTGTTTTTCCTGTACTTCATTTCAATATTCTGACTATTTAGATCCTCCTACAACGAGGTCCAAATGTCCATTGTATCATCTAATAACTTTTTGAAATCCTTGACTGTGGTGGAGATACCTTCTAATGCGGTTTTAAGGTTTGCTTCCCTCTGCTCTCATACCTCTGGAGGTTTGGTTGGCTGCAGCCTTATTTTCAGCTCAGTCATCTACATCTGGTACTCAAACTTCATCTTCTCCATGTTTTTCTTCAACTCCTTTATTGTTAGGGCGAGCTTCACAACATTCTTTGTTGGGGCTTCCTCTGTGCGAACCTTAATGTCTATAATTTCGTTGCAATTATTCTTGATGGCATTCTCAAGTTGCTTGTGATGTTGCCACTCCTCATCCCTCTCATTGATTATCTGATCCATTTTCTTCATTATAATTTTTTTGTCCTACTTTAATTCGTCTTTGACCTGCAACATGCATTGTTCTCGCACCTTAAGTTCTTCAACGATCTCTTGATGGAATTCATGTAGTGTTGGGGTGGGGAGTGTGGCGAGGTTCATGTCGATGCTTCTATAACCTTTGACGTGTTCCTTATATTTGGTTGCTTTGAACTGAAGTGCTCCTCTGGGTACCTGCGAAATCCTAACAGTAAAAGTTGTTTCCAATAGGTGCTTTGGTTGTGCCTGCTAGCTCGCTTGTGCTGAATGAATGATTGGTTGCTCCTGTGGTTTGTTTTGTGCTAGCGCCTTAAGCTCCTGCATTTCATGTTGTGCCTCTGTTAGTACTGCTTTTTACTGATCTCGAATCCTGCTCCATGTGTCCTATGTGATATGCATCACCTTATCACCAATTTCATCGATGTCTCCTTCAGTGAGGGTCATTGGCTCTGCATGTGTGGATTTATCTGCCTTGTGCTTCTTCCACGCATTTGGCATAGATGTTTTAGGGACTATTCTCTTCAAAATAAATGGAGACTCCTCCCACTAGCACATTTTCCCCGAATTTCGATGGCCAAAATGTCGCTCTTGCGAAACATAGGCGGCCCAAGAGCGACGTTTTTCAGTGCACCAAAACATGGTTTCTCCTCATGTTGGACTTCTGACACTTTACTTAAATGTCGGTCTTGTGACGATTTTTCCAAAATTTTCATGGCGTCGTCGCAATTCCGATATTTCAAATTTTCCATCGCTCTTTCGACTGCTCATGATTCGTCGCACTTTTGATGTTTCTAAACGTCTCTCTTCTGATGAAACAACGACGTTGCTCTTCTGACGAAAAGAAATTTAAAAAAAAACCAAGTGTCGCTATAGTGACGGGTCAAAACGTCGCATTACCGACAGCAAGTATTAAAAAAAAAAAAAAAAAAAAAAAAAAAAAAAAAAAAAACTAAATGTCACTATAGCGACGAAAAACAAATATTTTTTTAAAAACCTAGCCATCGAAATACCAACTGCTTTATGTGATTGCTATCACCTTATGATGAAAGCAGGATTCAATTGGATTCTCCATGACAATATTTCAAACTGAGCATTCCAGCTTTTGTACCCTTTGTTTGATGCCTTTTAGTAGCTACTCAAAATATTTACTCTATTTTTGGTTCCAATATATCAGTATTATGACATACCACCTACTCTTTTTCTGTCTTACTTTAGATAAGAAGGAACTATGGGGGTAAACTAAGAGTGTTTCTTGCAGATCTTCTAAAACATTGTGCTTCTGTTTTGAGATTAAATCTTTGTTTTAAATATTGAGACCAACTAATCTTGATTTGGGGAACAATATTGTTAAAACAAGACTAAATACTTGTAGTTCAAATGGAGTAGGTATTATGAGTCCAAACCCATCATTTCCATATTGTGTGCTTACAAGGTGTTAATATCTCTTGTGCAAGAATTTAGAGATAGATATGGTGGAGAGATAATATCAATAATTGATTATATTGTTAGTACCACAACACCTATACATCTCCTGCACACCCTTACTTTGTGTTTGATTACCTATATATAGCATCCGAGAATGGTTAAGGTGTTATAACCACCCAACACCTGTGGCCTAACGATATCTAAATGGTATGTTGGTCACATGGAACTAATATAGTAACTAGGATACTAACTTTTATCACTTATAAATATTGTTGAAGTGTTAATACACTCCAGTAAACCCTCCTAACACAAATAATAAATCAGATCCCCCCCGCAATCCCTAACAAATGAAAAAATTTAAATGTTACAACTTGATAGTTCTACAGATAAGTAATACCAAATTTAAAGATCACATACCGGTCTAGCACTATCCCCGAAGGCACTCTGACAGCTGCAATGCTTGCTGGTTCTCTAGGATGTTAACCTGGTTATGCATTGTATCTTGGCTTATATTCATCTCCAAATCTGGATCTTCCTCATTTTGCAAGTAGAATTCCACCAAATCCATCTTGACAATCTTCCAACCTTATGTGATTGTTATCACCTTATGGTAAAGGCAGGATTCAGTTGGATTCTCCATGGCAATATTTCAAACTGAGCATTCAAACTTATGTACCCTTTGCTTGATGCCTTTTAGTAGCTACTCAAAACATTCACTTTTTTTTTGGTTCCAACATATTCAGTATTATCAGTTATGACATACCAGCTCCTTTTTATATCTTAGAAAAATAAACTATATGGGTAAACTGAGAGTGTTTCTTGCAGATCTTCTAAAACATTGTGCTTATGTTTTGAGACAAAAACTTGTTGGAAATATTGTGACCAACTGATCTTGATTTAGGGAAAAATATTTTTCAACGACGACTAAATACTTGTAGTTCAAATGCAGCAGGTATTATGAGTCCAAACTCATCATTTTTCATTTTATGTGCTCACAAGTCGCTATTATCTCCTGTGAAAGAATTTAGAGATAGAGATGGTGGAGAGAGAAATCAATAATTGATTATATGTAATGCTACAGCAACTATGCATATCCTGTACGTCCTTCCTTTGTATCTTATTATCTATTTATACAAGCATCCCTGAATGGTTAAGGTGGTATAACCACCTAACACCTAACCACATCTAAATAGTAAATTGGTCACATGTTTCTAGAAGATCATCTAGGATACCAACTTTTATCACTCCTAAATATCATTGAAGTGTTAATACACTCCAACAAACCACCTTAACCGGACTCAAACTGACACCTGGCACATATGACATCCAATATATATGACGCCATGTAAAATTTAGGTTGTTGTCCCTCTGGAAAATTTTGGGTTCATTTTACATTTCTTGTGATGGAGGCTGCTAGAATCTCTAGCAAATTAAATATACTCCCATCCTGAGTAGAGGTGCACATCATTGGTACCCAATTCTTGAACATTTTTGCATCGTTCCTATCATATAATCTACAACACATTTTATCTACCATCTTATATGCCTTTCTTAATAACTTGGCCTAATATATCCCATTGGATCAATATCAAAAATTATTGGGATATTTCCACCAAGTCTTAAGGATATTCTTGATAGCTAGAGGAAAATCACAAAATCACTTAGCTGTAAGGGACACCTGGTAGCTTGGAAGCTTGTAATATTTGGTGATGCAAGGATATATGTATGATGGTACATAAAAACCATGGTTGTACTGAACAATTATATATTATAATGTTTCTATGCACTTGATTATCCATTCAATAGTTTCAACACATGGGAGAAGGACACGGTGTTCTACTACTTTGTGGAGCCAAGATTACTTGAAACTATGATACATTTCACTATCCTCTTCATCTCCAGGAACCTATTTTTGAGTAAATGATTGATAGATACCTTACCAAGTCATTGGAATTAAGTTTTCCACATAGCTACATAGGTTGGAACTGAGATTATAGATTTCTACATGGTATCAAAGCTATCTCTGACCTTGAGCCTCAGAGCTTGTGATCAAATATTTTGGAGGCTTGTTTAGAGACTCAAGTTCAAGTATAAGAAAACTATGAGAAGAAGACATTTGATCGCAAGAAGAGAGATTTTCAAGAAATTGAGTTTTGAAGGAAAACAATAAGAGACTGCAGCATGATGTCTATGATGGACAGGTGGAGACAATCTATTTCACACCTAAACATAGCATAACATTACTATAGGATAGACTGAAACACTCTTAACAATGGATTTCATGAGGGCAATAGACAAAATTCTGAATATAGAAAAGATGGAGTTCAAAAAAAGCGTGATTAATGAACTGATAAAAACATCTAGATGTCATCACCCCTAAAAAAAGTAGCAAGGGTTCTAGTCATCACTGAGAAGACCACTTGATTATGTTTATAAACACCCTCATTAGTCCTCGTGATCCTCCAAGTATACGAACTTTGTTCGTTACAACCCACAGAATAGCTTGAGACCCAGAAAGATACAATAACTATATGCCCAAAAAGGTTGGTCAATCGGGCTAAAAAAAGATACTCTTAGTGATAAGCACCTGCAGAAGTAATCAAGGCTACAAAAAAAAGCATAAAGTTAAACTAACAGACACACAAGAAATGCATTAAAGGGCATGATCAAGTAATTTTTTTTTTCAAACCCAAAAATTGGGTGAAGCTAGTACCAAGATCCTGCAAGCCAATAGTATCAGGAACTTGTGGCTTGGCAAGGGGCCACAGACCGTGAAATCTAGAGACACTCCCTATGGGGGTCCCAAGCCAGGGGGATTCCCACCCCTTAAGCCACATCACAACATAATAACTCAACATGTACAAACTCTAACCTGCTCTGGTTTTGAACCTCTGATCAAATAATGTTGGAATAAATAAAGAAGAAGGCATAGGGGCTAGGTATAATAATTAAGATCTAGCTAAATATCAACATCATAGATGGAGATACAAGACCATATATTTAAAAAATTTACCAAATCCCATATGCTTGTACAATATTATTGAAGCCCACAAAAACAATCAACAACCCCACAGTGAGAGACATCAAACAACATCGTTCTCAAATACCTGTATGGACACCACGAGGACAGACTATAAATGGAAGAAAGAAGAATGTGTAGGAAAAAATCATAAAGTATTTTTTCATAGTAGAAATCATTCGGCCTGACGAAAACATCAAGTACAATATCTAGAAACTAGTGTCAGATGCAGAAATCTCCACGAGTGGTCTCACAAGGCTTCCTCTACGGTAGCCAGGGGTATAAAATAATTCATGGGTAACCCAAGAAAACTATAGACATTGCATGAAAAAACCACTTATCACTGCGTGATTTTAACAAGCATTATAGAAGTGATGTCCAAATAAAAAACGACAAGTTTGCACTCAATTTTAGTTTAGGTAAATTTGAAAACATCCTCTATTAAAGTACACTACCAATTCAACTATGAATTAATAAAAAATCAGACGGCAATATGTAATATGTGATGACTATATAACTATTTGGAGTTTGTAATTAGCTAACTGATATATTTTCCAAATGAATCAACGCCATAGCATACAATTGAATTAATTTAACTGCAATCACCTTGCCAGTCTTTGTTTTCTTTGAAGTTTCACCCCTGCTTTCTTTGTCAAAAGCCACATAACTAGCCATTGATGGAATGGAACTAGGAAAACCTGCAGACTCCTGCTGTTGTTTAGAACAATTAAGTCAAATTTTCCCATCATACTTCTGTCTGTCAATATATGCTTCAAATTTTACTCAATAAGCAAAGCCACAATGAGAAGATTGCTGTTAAATGCATCCTACTACTAAATATCACTAAATTCTTCTAATAAACAAGACAACCAAGGCTACTGTTCATGTTAGACTTCTACATAATCCAAACGAGTGTCACCTTGGAAACACAGTTAAATAACTGAATTCTTCTAATAAACAAGACAACTAACTGAATTATTCTAATAAACAAGACAACTAACTGAATTCTTCTAATAAACAAAAACAATTGCAGAGAATTTTTTGTGAAATATTGCCATTTCCAACCTTGCTAGGTCTCTTCCACCTAAATGGCACATATCAAAAACAGATGAGGCTGGGTACAAGACCCAAGTGATAGGTGATTTTGGTGGAAGAGCTACCCCTCAGACCTGGCACCTGAATCAAAGGAAATCTGTGTTATATGGTTCATCCATAGATCTTGAGGTGTGTTTATGAAAACAAAATCAATAAGAAAATTCCATTTTCTTATGAATAAGGCAACATGGTCTACCTATTCAAATTTTTCTGGTTTGTAATCACAAGAATCCAGCCAGGCAATCTTTGCTAGATTTGAGGCTTCTATTTTTCCATAGATATTTTTAATATTAAGATACATAGAAACTTAACAAAGTAATGAGAAAAGTACAAGTCAAGTAAGTTTGTTTCATCCCTGCAATGATATCGGTTTTGGTATTGATTAGCTTAGTAAGAAAGTGCATCAAACAGGTGGCAAGTGTAATCATCAATTGGGTCTAGCACAAGCAGTTGTGGGATGGAGTGTTATCCTACCCATCCAGGGTCTATTTCTATTTCTATTTCTGTAAGTGACAAATTGAGCCTATAAAGAGTATTATTGTAATGTCTTTGACCTGGCATTCTACTTTGAAATTTATGGGGTTTACCTTGGGTACCATCTTCAAAATGATGGGAAATGCCCATAGTCTTTCCCTCAAATATGTTAACCAGAGAAAAAAACAAAACAAAAAGTGGAACTGTTCATGACGAATATTTCAAAACAAGCAAAGGATGCCTAGAGATTATGTATTGATAGGAGGAAAACAATTACTGGGACAAGAAAAAGTGCCCAAGATTCAAAACCTTCAGAAGAATCACACCAACTCTAGATATAGTTGTGTAATAATTTACAGACACTACAAGTAAAGAAAAAAATTGTAATTAGATTATACATGAAGCAAAATCAACCAGACCATCGCCACCTCATGCAGAACAGGAAAATAAAACAAAATTTATAACACATCTGAATTCAAAATAACATGAGAATAGCTCCTAAATATAGTGTGAATCACAGAATTTGAAAACATAAATTATGAAATATCATCCTACCTGTTGAGATTTATCTCCATGAATACTTGTTGCAGGAAACTCATTTGACAATAGCCAATATTCCAATGCATCAACTCCCCTCTTCGTCTCCACAAAGACTAAGGTCAAAGATTTCTGCAGTACTTATATACAGTACTTCAGCTATAATTACACTAGCATGTAACAATTATCATATGTAGGGAATTTAAATTTAAATTAAGTATTGCCTTAGACTAAACTGCTCCCACAGAAAAAAGAAAAAAAAGAAAAAATCAAACTTCAATAATTTTAAAATTCAAGCTCTGACTTTCAGCAAGGCAGATGTAATCATGTAAGTGAAGCTCTTTATTACTATAATTGCTACAATTTTCACCACACTCACCTTTCCATGAGTACCTTTAGTTTTCTGAGCATGAATAAGATCCATTAAATGGATACGTTTATCAGCATCAGGAACAAACTCTACTCTTTGTACAATCAGATCTGTGCTAGAACCAACCCTTCCAACTGCCAGAAATATGTAATTTAAAATAAAATCCACAGCCAACCTCTGCAGGAAAATAGATTGTAATGTTCAGAAATTCCCAGATGAATCTAGTAATATTTTTTATCACATATAAGGATAAATAAAATAGATGATTCAACCATAGGATTGATGAAGGGGGATCTGAAAAAGTGCAAACAGGTTGAGTTGGAATACCATGGCATACTCTATAATATCTCAATATCTATCACAGCAAATGGTGCATTACCATATGTTGAAATAGTATATACTATATATGCATGAAAAATCAAAACACCAATTTAATTGATTTCATCAAACCACTAGATAATAATTCTCAACATTACTTGTATCTCCTTCGGAAAAGTAGCACTAAAGAGCATGGTCTTGGACAATTTTACGAATTTGGGGTTCAAAACCCATGTCAAGCATGCGGTCAGCCTCATCTAAGGCCAAATAATATATCATAGATAATGACAGCTTGCCCCTTTCAAGGGGGTCCCAAGTTGATAATGATGTTTGAGTGACAAGGCAACTCCTAAAGTGACAAAAGAAAACGAAATACAAGTGAAAAATAAAAGTCATGTCTAAGAAATGGTACATCCTAGAAGGAGAGAGGCAATACTCAACACTAAAAGTAAAAAATACAAGAGCGATTGAGAGCACATCAAAGGATTCTCATAGACCTAGAAAGCTTAATGCTGCAAAGTGCCAACAATAAGCTAGTATGTAGGATCTAGAGGTACGAAACAAACTACTAGTCCATCATCTACATATTCTAATAAAAGACACGAACGTAAGTCATCATATTCCTTCCATGAATTAAAAAATGTGAAAGCCTCCTACCATTGATAGCAACATTACAGGTTATTCAGCCAAAACTAAGCTCCTCGTTTAGAAAGGTAGTTCAGTTTGCACAACTTCTCTAATGATATAAAAGCTTTTGATAGATAGTGCATCACTATAGAGGGAGCATCATAAGCTATTATAGATTGTTAATGCATGACTCTCAGCATCAGTTAATGTTAATGCATTCCATATCTTAAAGCAGGGATCCATGTATGTAGAAAAATATGAGCATACATTTATGTTGCTTGTGAAATATATGGACTATATCAAAGATGAAAAGTAAAGTTAGTCACTTTAAGAGTGGTTTGCATGCAGCTATTATAGATTAGCTGTGTGTATTAGTTTCTTAGGGCTTTGAGGAAAGGACCATAGTTTCTTAGTCCATAGTTCTGTAGGATTGAAAGTAAAAATTTCAATTATTAAGTGCTCCATTTTGTTGATGGAGCTATAGAGGAGGTCAGGTACACCACAAAGTGGTATCAGAGCCTCCAGGTTTAATTCATTGGACCTCTGGGATACTGATAAATGGTTTGAAAAAAATGCGGAATGAGCATATAACACACACTGCTTACCAATTAGTTGTTAAAACACGTGAACCGAATTGGTGTCTGAACCAGCTAGTTGTGGAGAATCATAAACAATGGCGTTGTATTAAAACCCTTTACTGCTACATATGGTTCCATGCTCCCTAATTATAAAATTTTCTATTTGGAATAACTTACAAGGAGATACTGTTGAATAGTGTAATTGTAAATAGACTGAATAAATGTGCCTATTCGTGTTATGAACTTAAGCCTCCGTGACCAAAGAACATAAAGAGGATGATCTATTATGTCACCATTTTCAGTCATGGATAGAAGCTTTGATTGCTCCACTTGGTGGTAATTAGGATATCTCATTAACATGTATGCCTAGTGCCAAAACGTGGTTGATACACACACCCTACTTGGCAGAATGTGTTAAAGGAGAAATGTTACGTAGTGGGTTTTGAATGCACATAGAATAGAGCACAGTGCACGTGAGTGTTCTTGTTGTGTTTCTTCTGCTCTTGAAGAGAGCTCAGTAGCAGCATTAATCCTATCTTATCTTGTACACACAATGGCTTCATATCATGTTAGCTATTATTTATCAAAACTTCTCCTTGTGAGTTTTGGATACTTGTAGCTTGAGAAAATAATTTCACTAATAAAACAACACAAATGAATTGACAGTCTATAGTTGTGATTTTGGCATATAAAAACACGCTCTCTGAGAACAAATGTAGTGAACATAAACCATTGTAATAAAACTCGTCTCTCCACAAGGTAACGAGATAGATGGCTTGCCGATGAAGGGAGTTATGCATATGCTTGGCTATATGCCAAATCCTCAACCTAGTAGGTGGAAAAACTGGCACTGCAAGTAAACCCTTCTGTTTTATTGCCAAATTCAGGGACACAAGGCAAGCCTGACAGTCTCTTCTTCAGCTCCATAGTAAAGGCATCCATGAACTAATTAGCTCTTTATGAGGGCATGAGATCTGGACTTGAGTTGGGTATTGTAGGGACTAAACTCTATAAATGATATCCGAGTCTATCCATGTAGATGTCGGGGACAGGGTTATTATAATTCATTGTCAAATTATATGCCTATAGATTGGAGCATGTCCAAGGCTAGAACGAAATTAAACTACATCTGTGACATCATATATTATTATGATATCATGAATTCCTTTAAGTGTTAGGCACCACTATTTCAAGTATGGTGACCTAGTCTTAAGGGGAACTAATGCCTTACTTCAAGTTTGATGTCTCCTGTGTAGGTCAACCTATGGAGGCACCTTTAATATATATATATATGGGATCTAGATGTACAACAACGTTGAAGATCACAAACCCATGCCTAAATGTACAACATTGTCGCGACTGAAATTTCTGCCACAATGGTGAAATATACAACATAATCTATGCTTTCCTATGGCTTCAATATGTCCTAAATTTTAGGCAATGATTTCCATTTTGTAACCCTATTTTGCATAGTGTTGTATTGAATAAGTTATGGGTATCATAGTTATTGAATAGGTTATGCCCTGAAATGAAGAAAAAGGTTGTTAGTCAAACAACAACCTTCCTTAATATCATAGTTACTCCTTCGACTACAGTGAAATCAAGAAACTTAGGTTACTCAATTTAAATTAGGGAGATCATGGAACAAAGTCTCTCAAATGAGGGAGAACAAGGAACTTATAAGTTACTCAATTGACCATAGGGAGATCAAGGGTATTTAAAAACATACTTGTCCAACAGAAGAGGAATAAAATATGAAGCGGATATAACGAAGTATGAACAAAAGATCCAGAAATCAGAAAGAAGAAACAACAGTTCTTACATGACCATAGGACTTGGTTATCAGGTAGCATATCCAGAGCTAGCAACAAGAAACAATAAACTGAGTGGATGAAGGATGAAGAAAGAAACCAAAATTGAGTGGGAGTAATCTGTAATTTGTCCCAAAATGATGGGTGTGGACCTGTTTCAAATTTGACTAAAATAATTTTAATCAGGAAAAATATAGCAGTAAAACAGGAAGAACACAAAACCAAGCCTAGGCTAGATGAAGTTATATTGACCCAGTACAGGGCAAAATAAATTTTAATTTAGAAGGCAATATATCATATTTTCATGTGAGAAACAATTACCTAGATCCACAATGCTAAGACAGGACATACGGTAATACTTGCCACATGTTGTTCCCAGATATGCTCTTAAATATCATGGTTGAAAGTGTTGTTCCAGGTAGACCAAGCTCAATTGAGGACAACCAATAGTTTTTGGAAGGCTGAGATGGGGCTTCTTTCCTTATGTTGTACAGGTAGTATAGTCCTTTGGAATATAAGCATTGTCTTAATTCAGTGGAAAACTTGTAGACATATCCACCACCTATAAATGGGTGCTTTCCAAGGATGACTTTCTTTCCATCTCCCACTTCTCAAACTAGCCATTTGTAGAGAAAGGGGAAAGTGACCATGAGCGCTTTCCATACTATGGAGCCTATTTTGGAAGGTTTAAAGGCATGTACTCTAATCCATTGCACCACCATCAGGATTCTTAAATATTTGTCCTTGATAATTTGACTCTAAAGTCCCTCTCCAAATATACTTCTCCAAAGATTTTTTAGGGATAAATCTTTGAAAAACCAGATCATATTTTTAAATCCCCAACCTCTTAGACTTTTTGGAATAGATAGAGAGTACCGATTTGCAAGTTGTACTCCTTCTTTACTATATTTTCCAGCCCATGGGAGATTGAATATCATCTATCTTATCGTATTGAGGATAGCATAGGGGATTTTAGCTAGGGACAACCAGTAGACTGCAATGTTTTCCAGAACAAATTTCACCATGATCATTTTTCCCCCAAGTGAAATCCAATTGTTACACCATAAATTAATTTTATGCTCCAATTTTCTTATCATCCACTTCTAGTCCTCTTTATCATAGTTGTTTGGTTTGAGAAATAAGTTGAGATGCTTGATACCATTTTCGAGTGAGGTCTAACTCTGCAATGGAAATATATAATGAATCTCCAAAAGTGTGTTTGGGTTGACTATCGATTGATGAAAGGAGGATTTATTAAGATTGATCTCCAAACTAGTGGCATTTCAAAAGAGATTTATTATTCTGTGGAATGCATGCCATTCAACTATGATTACTAAACCCAGAAGAAGTACATTGTCCACAAAGAGAATATGAGTAATGATTTTTTTTTGGAAATTTTAATGCCTTTATATTTCCATCATATTTTTCTTGCAGAAGAAGGTGACTTAGACCTTCCATCACAATTGAAAACAACAATATAGACAAGTGGAATCCCTTCCTGAGACCCCGAGAGTCGATGAATTTTTTGGAAGGAGAACCATTGATAAGGATGGAGAAGTTGGCTAAGGATACACAACCCATGCTCCAGTTTGTAACCTCTACACTCAACTCGATTTGAAGGAGAAAAAGTATGAGGAAAGTCCAGTTGAATTTATCAAATCTTTATGAAGACCCATTTTAAGTACAAGAGAGTTCATTTTTTTGGACATAATAGAATGGATGGCTTCTTGGGAAATGGAAATGGCATCATTAATCTGCCTCTCAGCAAGGAAACCGAATTGATTTAGTGGCAGCTTTTCTTCTATCATCCTCTTGATCTTGTTTGAGATTATCTTGGAGATTATTTTATATACTAGGTTGCATAGGGAAATGGGCTCGAAGTCCAAAAATTTCTTGGGCTTTGAGAATTTTGGAATCAAGGCTATGTAGGTATCATTGATGTCTACCGGCACTTTCCCTGGTCTTCTATATTTCTCTACCATCATGCAGAAAATTGATCCTATGATATCAAAAAAGGTGAGGAATAGTTCCACTATCCATCTATCCGATCTTGGACTTTTTTCTTTAGAGAAATTTTTCAGAACTCCTTCAATTTCCTCTAGGGAGACCAGGATACCGATCATATTAAATTCCTCTTGAGTGAAGAAACACGTATAACATTTGATTAATTGCAGCTCCGAGCTAATGTTTGAGGACCCTAGATCTTTGAAGAGAGATGAAAAGTAGGATGATGCTGCAATTTTTAAATCCTTAGTGGAAGAGACTATTTTTCCATATTCTACCTCAAGCTCCCATATTGTATTTATGTTCCTCCTATTATTTGCATAGCTATGGAAAAATTTAGTTTTGATATCTCCCATTTTTATCCAAGTAGCCCTGCTTTTTGGTCTTCGTGTTCTTCTTCCATATTTAGGATCTAAGTTTTCCTAACTTCCATAAAGCTCAATTTGTAGGTTATTTCTACCGAGAAAGATGAGGAGAATATATGAGAAAGGTGTTCATATTTAGATTATATTTCTGTGAGCTATTTTTGTTGTTTTGTTTTCCTTTTTCTCTCCGAGAACAAAATTGCCTTCTTTAGCTCCATGAGAAACCATTGTTGATGAGCAGTTTAAGACCAAGTTTTTCTATCAAATTTCCTTTACCAACAATATGAAATATCGTTCTTCCAACCATGAATGTTTGAATTTAAAAGGATATATAGTTTTTATAGGATCAAAGTACATCTCTAGAAAAATGGGCATGTGATCTTAGAACTTATCTTGAGTTGTCTAGGATCTGAGCCTCCTTACTCTTTCTTCTCTTTCTTCCAACTGCTTTGCCATTAAGAACCTATCCATTCTTTTGGCTATCCCTTTCACATTTATCCTAGAATTTATATAGGTAGGGATTAATGGGAATGGAGCCATGTCATAGATTTAATGGTTATACAACATTGATGAAAAGTAGAAGCTCAGAGGATCTGGTCTAGCTCAGAGACCCCAAGTCTCTCCTACATATATAGTAAATTTAAAGTCTCCTATCATGATGAGGGCTTGATCTAAGAGAATTTCATTGGCTTGTATCGAGTCTCAAAAATATTTTATGTCATTGTATGGTCCATAAGAATTGATTAATTTTATGGGAAAAGGAATCCTCTTATTGATCCTTCTAGAATGATACCCAATGAAAAGGAGAAAGTCTGGAGTGATGCATATTTTGGGTCCCATATAGTAATTAGCCTTCTTAACAAGCCATTTGACTCTAGAGCACATGAATACCAGCCTAAACAAATATTTTGGAAGCACACTCTGGCTTTTCCTCCCGATACCATGGCTTCATGAAGATAAATGATAGAGGGGATATGGGTGTTGATAAATATTTTGAGGGAGGAAAATTTGGAGGGACCCCCAACCCCTAGAATGTTGAGAGACAAAATTATCATTATTTAGGAGAGACAATGGGTGTTTTTTCTCTAAGCTCCATTGAATTAAGATCTAAATCATCAGGTAGAGAGAAGTTGATTCCACCCTGGATAGGCTAAGGATGATTTCCTTCTCTTGCCATTTCTTTTTTGTTGTTCTTTTTCTTTATGATAGTGAGTTTTTGAAAGGAGTAACTAGGTTATGTATGAGAGCCATAAACTAGATTAGTCCCTCTAAATGTGGAAATAGGGGAAATATTAATTTCATATTTATATGAGAGCATTAGTGCATAGGTTACAGGGGTGCCCGAGTTAGTAAGGGAGATTGATGCACTAGAGTGCTCTTCTTTTGAATCAATAAAACCAAATTTGAATAGGGAGGTCGAAGGGAATCCAATATTTTTTAGAGCCATATTGATACACGAAAAACGTTTATTTGGATTTTCAAGGTTGTCTGGAAATTTGGAGGATGTTATAGGTTTCAAGGAATTTACTGCTAAGTTTTGTGGAAAATAGTGTATTCTAGAATGCGAAAGAGAGAAAATGGTTATATAATTAAGTGCATTCAATTATATCTGATCCATAAGTAAGGAATGTTTAATAGAAATATTTTGAATAAAAGAGTTTGGATTTGAAGAGAGACTTACCGGCTTGAACCATATCGCGAGAGTGTTCGGGCCTAAGGGAACCTTCAGGTGATCAACTGGACAAGATGTATTTCACCACTTTATCATCATCCTTTTCAGTGACAAAATCAACCTCATCCTTAGATATTGATCCTTTAGTATAGCCTTGAGTAGGGTCATCTGCCAAAATTTCCCTTTCCCTTGAAAACCCAAAGCTCATATGTTGGTTTTTCAACTTGCTGAAACTAATTCCTTTACCTCCTTCAAGGCAGAATTTGGACTTTCTTTCGAAACCCACAAAATTGTATCGGGAATCAACTGTTAAGCTATCCTTGTCAGGTTTTTTGATGGTTATGGATACCAAGACCTCAATGCAAAGGAGTCTCACAAGTATTGTCTAGATGGCCTATATTCTTGCAATTTATACATCTAAAGGGAGTCTTTCGGTAGTCTAGTGGCTATATGTTCTCCTTCTTGTCCTAAAGAATTTTTAGAAACCCTGGTAATCCTTTAGCAGTCTCCATCTCAACCAAAACCCATTCCATACGTTTATCTACCATCAAAACAAAATCTTCATCTAGGTAAATGAACCTACCCAATGAATTTTCCGCCTTGATAAGTACCTCCTTTGACTATAGCTCGAGCTAGAATCCTGGAAACAAAACCCAAATATTCTTACGTTTATGGAAACCTCAAAGTGGCAGTCTAAATTCTCAAGCTCAGAGACAAATATGTTCTCCTTCTTGTCCTAAAGAATTTTTAGAAACTCTGGTAATCCTTCAACAGTCTCCATCTCAACCAAAACCCATTCCATACGTTTATCTGCCATCAAAACAAAATATTCATCCAGGTAAATGAACCTACCCAATGAATTTTTCACCTTGATAAGTACCTCCTTTGACCATAGCTTGAGCTGGAATCCTGGAAACAAAACCCAAATATTATTACGTTTCTGGAAACCTCAGAGCGACAATCTAACTTCTAAAGCTCAGAGACAAAGTGACCAAGGCTGACTAACCTAGACTTGGCAGGGATTACCAAGTGAGTCTCGCCCAACATCTCAGTCGTCAACTTCCAAAGTACTAACGGTGGATATCTACAAACCGTCGCACTACCGAAACATATCTCGTACCGTCACACTATCGACAGTATTATGACCGTCACAAGACCGACGTTTATCCCCAATACCGCCATTTATCTTAGAAATGTTGCATTTCCGATGTTGTGTCCCAAAACGTCGCTCTTCTGATGGAGTTCCTAAACGTCGCTATACCGACGTTTATCCCCAATACCGTCGTTTATCTTAGAAACATCACATTTTCAATGTTGTGTCCCAAAACGTCGCTCTTCCAACAGAGTTCCTAAACGTCGCAATACTGAAGTTTATCCCCAATACCGTCGCACTTGTCTTAAAAACTTCGCATTTCCGACGTTGTGTCCCAAATTTCACTCTTAAATAGAGGTTTTAAACGTCCTGATATTGGCAGTGTCCTAGCGTCACTACGGCGGCGGTTGTTTTGTGATTTAAAAAATTGAGAAAAATTTGGGAAATTTCCGATAATACGTCAAAAGTGTCGGATGGACCCTAAAGGGGTATGTAGGAATTTTGACCAAATGTACTAGCATGTAGAGTGGTTCTAAATTTGGGATACTACATTTGAGTCTCATGAGTTGTAAAAAATAATTCAATTAAACTGAGTTAATATCAGTTAAACTAGTTCCAACTGTTGGAGGAACTAGTGGGAGATAGAGTAGTGAGGTGTTCTCTCAGAGATCAAACAGTTAACTGATAAATTCAACCATAATTAACTCATGCATGTGTGATATATGAGTTACCTATTTAAGATTGGAGTTTAAGGTTAGTGTACTATTAGTTGTATAATCATCTAAATTGTACAAGTGGTGCATGCAGTTAGAGGAAGGCCTATGATGGATTGTGCAATTCCAATTGAGGAATTTCTTAGTTAAAAGGGGCCTAATTCTCAAGGAAACAATAGGAGGAAATAGGGACTTGGGAAAGAACAAAATTGGTTAAGTATTGGCCAAGGCTTGTCTAGGAAGTAGTGAGACAGATAGAGATATTGCAGAGGTTTCTCGGGCTTGAGGAAAGTATTGTAATCTTCTCATATTTTTTGACTAATGAAATATATAGATAGGAGGGGTTTCTTGCTATCGATTTCCCTAGGAAATCATTGTGTAATTTTTTATTAAATTCTTTCTCTTGTATGTTTCGTGATTTTGTGATCATTTAATTGCTTCCGCAATTGGTAGATTAGATTCAAGTCTATTGTTTTAGTAAATTACAATTAGCAATTTGAATCTACAATGAATTTATACATGTTTGGTCGTGTGCTCACCAAATAAATAAGTGAACCCACAAGATTATTGTAGATAGTAGCCTCCACTTCCTCACCTAAAGTGGCATCCTCCTTCCTCCAACTTCCTATTATAGGAGTGTCCATGTGTTTTCTACTCTCCATGCGAAACTTCTTCAGTATCTCGTTCACATACTTTCCCTAAGAGAAAAACAGTTCCCCATCCCCTTACCATGCTTCCCAGCCAAGGGACTAATGCAGGAGTCCCATGTAATTCATCTCAAATTCTCTTGTAATATCCTTTTTGAAATATTTGATCAAATTATTATCACCAGTTAAAATCAAATCATCAACATATAATACTATAATCAAGAATTTACCTTCAACAACAATATGGCAAAGGTTTGCATCTACTTCACTTTTGGTGAAGCCCAACCTGGTGAAATAGTTGTTGATCTTGGTGTACCAAGCACAAGGTGCTTGTTTCAATCCATACAAAACTCGCTTGAGTTTGCACACATGTGATTCTCTGTCAAAGGTCTCAAATCCTTCTGGTTGTTCAGTGTACAACTCCTCCTCAATCACTCCATTAAGGAATGTTATCCTCACATCCATCTGCTGTATCTTACATCCCATCTACATTGAAAGTGATATAATTGATATAATATAAGAGTGCCTTTCTACTAGAGCAAAGGTCTCCTCGCAGTCAATTCCTTCCACCTGAGAGAACCCTTTGGCCACGAATCTTGCCTTGTGTTTTTTTATGCTTCCATCTGTTTCTTTGTTCACCTTGTAGATCCATATCGAACCTACCATTGATTCGTTCTCTACTCTTTGGACCACTTCCCAAACATTGTTTCTTACCAGGGAATCATATTCCTCTAGCATGGAATCAACCCACACTAGTTGTTGCACTACTTCCTTGAATCAGGATGGTTTTGTCTCTACTAGCTCACTCATCAGAGCCATGTAGCCTATGTACCGATCTAGTGGCCTCCTCTACATACGGTATGATGTGGCTGCTCCCACATTCTCTCTAGCATCATGCAATAATATGTCAACTTCCCTGGTGCGCTTCCTTCCTTCTCTGGATGTCTCTGCATGAGTGGGTGTCTTCACTCTCTGCTCCTCTAATTGTGTCTGCTCCACAACATCTTGAGGTTCTTCCTTTGGATCCAAAAGCATCTCATCTGAATGCAATTGAAGCTTTCTCTCAATGGAACACCCCATCGAACTTAATAAGCCATGATATCAACCCATGATATTGTAGAAAACATATTTACAAGTTAATAATATCCATGGTAAAGTGGGGGTAAATATCCACCATTAAGAATCTTGTTATATTATAAGTTTTAAGTTTTTATGTGCTTATTAATTAAATTCAAATATGTTTACAAAATCATTATTCATATTTAGCATTGACCAATGCAAATTATATGTATAACTTTGAGAAATAAATATTTAATTTTCAATATTATTGAAAAAATATTTTTTAAGCATTTGATTGAACCATAGCTTGAAGGTCTTATTGTAATCTTTGCATAATATAATGCCACGTGGATAACTAAATCACATATTTTGCGTCATAATATATGGATTTGGTTCTAATATTCGTGCATGATTTTTAGATATATATGTAGTGATATTTTAATGCAAAAATAAATTCCTCGAAAATAGTTCATACTCAGATAAATAACATATTTACCATAAATTACTTCCCACCATAATTTAAACAAGTCTTTGCATAAAAAATATATAGAAATAAGATATAAAATAATATTTAAATAAAATAAATATATTTATCACTGTCACTTTCCCCCTTAATGTCTTTTATTTTGAACTTATGAAAGCATAATTTCAACTTTTTTTAAACATGGTTTTGAAAACTACAACAAATTAATTTTGTAGAAAAAACCTATTATTGCAAGCTACTTTCCTTGATAATTTGGGTAATAAGGGTTTTGATAAACTAATAAAGTTTAATAATCTTAATAAACTTATTATCTCGTCCTTTTGATAATTTAATGCCTTGTACCCGGCCTTCAAGTTCTTTTTAAATCTATCGTTTTGACAATTTTTTGCTTTTTTCTCAAATTGTTTCTTCCATTTCATGTATTTGATTTGATTGATTTGGAAAACTTGGTAGAGTATAAATTGATCGTTTCCTTGGTTTCTTACAATTAATCCAAACATCGTCCAAATTTTTATATATTTAAATTTATAAAGCACATCAATACATATATAACACCATCTATAATCTGACATTTTAATGTATGTAATTTCACAATTGGGTAAATAAATAAATTTGTGGATTTTTCTACTTGATTCTCTTATAAATTTCCAAAATCACATTATTTTTGTTGTGTTTAATGAATTTTCATCAACAAAATTTGTTGTTGCATAGATTTATTCGTCACATTCAAATAAGAAACTTTGCATCAAAATTGGATCAATTGAATTTTTAGTTAAAGTGAAGGAAATAAATGTAATTGAGATTCTCTACTTCTTGTGTTGCTTCGAAAATATTTTTACATTTGATAAATACAAGGAAAGCAAGGTAAATTGTTTGAATGATCCATTCTGGTTATTCAAATTTCAAAATATTCTCTAATTCTACAATGATTCAAGATCAACTCTCACATTCAATGTTGTTACGATTTTTTCTAGAGGTTTATGCTTCAAATAACTTATGGCAAGATTATCTTACCAAATCTTCTATCCCTTTGGTGTATCTTTGCACTTTTAGCGGAAATTACTAGTTATATGTTGTTGGAGTGTGACTGCACATTCAATACGTGCTAGAGATTTTGCATTAGTTTATAAGTAAACTAGGAAAACCACAACATAAAATATAGTACTTAATCAAACACACATGCTTATGAATACAACACAATTATTTGAATTAGCAACTTAGACCCCATTAAAACTTTTTTTTTGGTAAATAAAAGAAAATATTTATGTTATTAAAATTTTACAAAGGAGCACATCACATCATTGTAGATACTAGACAATCTTTCATCTAGTTTCGTGCATGTTTAGTGTTCCTATACTATAGTATGTATATACAACATTTTCCAAAATTACTCTTTTCTATTGCTTATAATTTGTAAATACTACAAAAATAAAGGTTGTTACTTATAAGTAAGGGTGGTTGTTCATGTTGATCATAATTCACCATGAATGCATGAGTGTAGAAAGATTTTGAGATATGCATTGCAATAACACACGAGGATGTTTGTCTCTTTATTCCTCTCCAAATACCTAAATAGGTTGTAATGTGTTCCCTTGCTTGAGAGATAGTGAGTGAATGATTAATTGAGTGATGGGGATATAACCCATCACTTTATATGGATTTGATATTTGGGGCACCAACATTGGTTGTAGATAGTGGTCTTGCATCTGGAGGGCCTGGACTTGTGCTTTAACACCTTATTTGGTGCTAACATATTCATAAAAATTCATCAATTGATTTTTTGTCATCATATAAATCAATTTATATGTCATTTTATATAGATGCACATAATCAATCTCCTAAAACATGGTTGATATTTGTGTTCCTTGGACCATTAAATGCCACAAATCATAGTAAGGTGCACTTGAGTGTGGGTTGAGTAATCACATTGTGGGAAAACTAATATGAAAATACAATGCAGATCAAAAGAATAAAATTGCATTGTAAAATACATGTGGGGTTCATAAGAGAGCATCATTTCACTATACTAGGGATATAAATATAAAGGGGTATACAATTTTTTAATGAAAAAATGTATACCTACAATATCTAGTGAAAGTAGGGGTTTTTAAAATTGCGAAGGTGTATTGGGTTTGTATTGGTAAGGGGTTAAATAAATTATGTTTTAGAGGTATCTTCCAATATGTAGTCAAATTAAGGGTATTGTTTAGTATGCCATTAACACACATGCTATGCCATATGTTCAATGAGTGAATCCCCACTGTACATGATTAGCAAGTGCTAGAAAAAACATGCATCACCACTCCACCTTCATACTCTAATTGTAAATGAACTATGGATGCAACCCTAGTTGTTTCCCTATCCTTAGTATTGACTACCTTAAATTAAAAATTAATCAACAGTCATCATGTCACTTGATGGCTTGAGGTGCTCACTACCCAACCTAAAGACGATCAATTCCCCAACTAAAAACTCTACCTCCATCTTATCATGATATACCCAATATTTCATCCTTTCTACTGCATTTTTCAACCAAATGTGAGTCATCTCCAATTTTTCTTTCCATCCCTCCATGAACCTTAAGGTTGATGGTTTGATGTCATAGTATCCTTACAAAACTATGAGGGGTTACAACAATTACTATCCATTTTCCAACACAAATGAACTATAAGCTACAATAGAACTCTTCAACATGTTATAACTAAGCTAGATTGCATCCAATAACTCTGGAAAGTGATTTTCTAGCATATTGAAGTGTTAGTGCGAAGTTATATTTTTCTTACCTTGAAAAAACATTATTATTTAATTTACGGTTTCAATAAAGTGCTTCTAGGTAACCATGTCTTGATGTGATCATTGCAAAGAATTAGGCATCTAACTTGGACACTCTTCTAATACGTGATTAGCAAGTGCTAGTAAAACATGCATCTCCACTCCACCTTCATACTCTAATTTTACATGAACTATGGATGAAACTCTAGTTGTTTCCCTATCCTTAGTATTGACTACCTTAACTAAAACATCAATCCACATTCATAATGTCACTTGACATGTCACTTACTGGCTTGAGGTGCTCACTGCCCAACTTAAAGAAGACCAAGTCCCCAACTAAAAACTATAACTCTTAGTGGTTGTTTGATTTTTTAGTTACAAAGAATTGTTACTTGGGTGCTCCACTGGTGGTGTATGATGTTACCAACTAGGAGAGTTTCAATAACGTGAGGCAATGGTTGAATGAGATTGATCATTATGAAATTCGGAATGTCAACAAGTTACTTGTTGGAAACAACTGTGATTTGAATACTAATAGATCTACTCATTATGCTACAACCAAGGCATTTTGAAAGAGATTGGCATTCCATTTTTTGGAGACAAGTAAGAAGAATGAAACTAACGCGGGTAAGGATTTCATGATGATGATTGTTGAGATAAAAACATGTGTAATTTTTATGTTGTTTTCTAGCCAAGAATAAGTGCCTATATCATATGCTAGTGTTGCCAAATGTTTATTTTGAATTTGTAATTTCTATAATGTGTAGTGTAAACCTATCTACCAAATCCTAATAAATATTAGCCATCAATTGGTTGGTACAGTTTCTCTAATATGGACATCGATGTTAAGGATGTCTATTCCCTTTCTCCCACTAAAGGTTTAAACATGGGCTCGTGCTTTTTGGAAATTCAATATATGTCTCTACAGACTTTGTATTTCCCAACCCCTTTGTTGGATCTTCAGAAATAAATGCTCCATAAGAATCATCTACAATCCGTCTTTAGTACAAGACTCATTAATATTTGCACCATTCGAATTGTTAGATTTTTTTCTTTAAAGGGTCAATAGGACTACACTACAATAGAAAGGAACCTATGTGATTCAACTCCACTCGTTTCCTACCTAAACAACTTGGATAGATTGAGAATCCAAGTGGGTTTCTGCTAGAAAACAAAATCTATTCATAGGTGCATATTCTCTTTCATGTAGATAAGAAGTCACGAAAAAAACCATGAGGGAGGAAGAATCCAAAGGTATACAAAGGAATCCAAACATAAAAAATAAAAAGAAAAAATTTTGAGCTTCAAAATTAAACAGAAGCTCACTGGCACTGATAGTCAACAACCCAAAGGATTTTTGCAGAGAATTAGTTGACCATATTGTTTTAAACCTATAATAATTAGTAGGCTTGGCGAAGTCAATATGAACGAGCTCAATCAATTTCCACCTCAACTCTTCCAGATTGGATCGAGAAAGTCAATAGGGATCTCTAGTTGTAGGCTACAATCCCATTTCAAGATCAATATCATGGTCAACTATGAGTCTAAGTGGAGAAAATTTATGCAAAGAATTAGGCATCTAACCTGCACACTCGTCTAATACATGATTAACAATTTCTAGTAAAACATTCATCTCCACTCCACCTTCATACTCTAATAATTACTACAAAATGTAAAAACATTTGGTATGTCATTTCCCTAGTCATGCTCAAAATTTGCAAACACATCCAACACATTGGCAAGTGCTAATGGAATAGGAATCTCCACTCCACCCTCATCTATTTCTCCAATAATTACAACAAAAATTTAATACTATGGGTGCCTCAACACCCTAGTCATGATCACTATAGATACAACCTACACCCTTTTTCTAGCCTGATTGTTATTTTGTGCACAACTCAATTCTTTTGTGCACTAAGTATCACCAAATTGTTTGCAAATGACATGATAACTAACTACATTCTCCCTAGGAATTCCTACACAAGAATAACTTTAAAGTCATCCATCTACAATATGTTAATGTCTGCAAGGCCCTTCCACTAGTCTAATTGTACATGTACTATGTCTACAACCCTAGTTGTTTCCGTATCCTTAGTATTGACTACCTTAACTGAAACATTACATGATTAATCTAAGTTCAAGTTCACTTGCTAAATCCTTCCCCAAGTTCATTACACTCAAACATGAATTCTAGTTTCGTTACAAGTATATTCCAATAAGAGTTGAAAATCCTTCAAAACTCTGCCAGAGGAAAGACAAGTATTGGCTTCTTTGTTCAAATTGTAATAATCAAGATGTAATAGAATAATAACACATTGATCTAAAAAAAACAGAGCACCACACAGTGATTTTTGTAACCTCTAGATGCATTAGAGGAAATTTCAACCTAAAAGTGGTCTCTTAAGGAAAAATAATAAAATAAGAGTTACAAACTTTGGAGGGAAAAGAAGAAAACTAATCTTTTCAATTGTATTTTCTACGTATCTCCTTATAGGTTTACTCAAATTTCACGTTTAGACACTCATTAGATGCGGAACTAAATTCCACATCCAACAAGTACCCATTATGTGTATTTTTGTGAAGATCCACATTGATAAAATTTGTAGATAAATTAAAAACGTGTTGAAACACATTTTTTTAATGTATGTGCAATTTTTATCAAAGTGGGTCTTCCCAAAATTATGCATAATGGGTACTTGTTGGATGTTGAATTTAATTTTGCATCCAATGAGTGTATACATGTGAAATTTGAGTAAACATATAAGGTGATAAGTCAAAAATACAATTAAAAAAAATAGTTTTGATTCTTTTCCCTCCAAAATATTTACATGTACCTCTTTTTAAATTTAAAGCATTTTGATTGGTTTACATATTGTGACATGAAAATTTCATGGGTACTTTTAGGCTGAAATTTCCTCTGGTGGAAATCGCTTAGAGCATTTGAATATTATGAGAGTGAGAAATCAAACATGAATTCTAGTTCATTACAAGTATATTTGAATACTAAAGATATGAACATATGACCAACAAAAAGGAGAACACGCACGTAGAAGGACAACCAAAAACCAATAACACATGAATATTTGAAACCTTTCAAACTTTTTTAGGGAGAAAACTATATTGATCTTGAATAGCCCACAATACACAAAAGGTTTTAACCAAAGAGTTATGAAGCTTTTGTCCTTCTTTTTCATACAGTATATATCAAAATGTACAAAGCTTTAAGTTCCATAATATCAAGGAAAGAAACCATATAATATTACAATATTTTCATGATACAATTTACTAAACAAAGTTTATTCCTATCGACAAAAAACCTTTAGCAAAAAATCCTAGCTTGTAATGGCATATGTTGCCTCTGCAAGGAGTCTCAACTTGTCCTGTTTTGAGATTTCCATCGCAACTCTTGCTCTTTTTCTTTTCTTTCATGGGGTATTCTAAGCTAGTGGAGCTTGTGGCACTGATTCTGCTAACAACCCCTACTTATCTCTAGAAAGGCCATCTTGCTTTTCATCTTTAATGATAATAGGCTCCTTAAGCTTGGGATTCAGTTTAGCTTTAAACCCCAACCTTATTTTTTTTGTGGGTCTAGTTCTTGGCCTCCTTGCATAATTTTCTTTAGGGTTAGGTTCTATAGGATTTTCACCCTTCTTTTGGCCTTCCTCCATGGTCTCATCTTCCTTAGTCTCGTGGACTTCTAACTGGCATCATCTAGTCCTTCTTCTATAAAACCTAGAAACCCTAGGGTTTTTTCTCCTATTCACTTTTTCTGTTGTTTATCCAACAACTTGTTGACTGCTCTTGGCCTATATAGCAACAATTTTCTTCTTCTTATTCCTTCTGGAAAAGGGGTGTCCCAATTTCCTCCTCGGTTGTTGTGCTTTCTTTTTCATTTCATAGGTGTATAACATCTTGATCAAACTGTGTTGGTATACATCATGTGGGTACCAAACCCTCCTTTTTCTTGCAGAGGCCACCGTCTTAAGCAAGATTTGATGAAAGTAAAAAGGAAGGTTCATCCTGTTAAAACTAGCCAAATGTACAAGAAATCACATATGGTATAAGAAAATTTTGGAAAAACAACCGTCACATGTTAGATAAAGTTGAATCTTCCTCATATTCTCAACCCATTTTGGATTTAAAATATTTATCTACACCCCAAATCTCTTACAAGGTTCATGATTGTCATACTTGCACCATATGTCTCTTGAACCATATTTTCCCCTCAGCTAGTGTTTTATTTGCCTAAATGATGCTTTATTTTTTTACTTGAAATATCAGCCCCTGAACCCTAGGGCTATTGCTATAAAAAAAATCAATGAAATCACTGGAGAGCTTAAGATCATACCCGGTGAAGAGTTGAAAAATCGGCTCCCATCCAGCTTCTCTGAAAATTTCCATTAGAGGAAATTTCAGCTTAAAAGTGACCTCCTAAGGAAAAATAATAAAATAATAATAAAAATAATAAAATAAGAGTTATGAATTTTGGAGGGAAAATAATAAAACTATTTTTTTTAATTTGTATTTTCAACTTATCTCCTTATAGGTTTACTGAAATTTCACTTTTAGACACTCATTAGATGCGAAATTAAATTACACGTCTAATGATTACCAATTATGCATACTTTTGAGAATACCCACATTATTAAAATTTATAGATACATTAAAAAATGTGTTGAAACACGTTTTTTTAATGTATCTACAATTTTTTTATCAAAGTTGGTCTTCTCAAAAGTATGCATAATGGGTACTCGTTGGATGTGGAATTTAATTTTGCATCCAACGAGTGTCTACACTTGAAATTTGAGTAAACCTATGGAGAGATAAGTAAAAAATACAATTAAAAAGTGGTTTTTTCTTCTTTTCCTCAAATATTTACATGTACCTCTTTTTAAATTTAAATTATTTTTGATTGGTTTACATAATATGACATGGAAATTACATGAAAATTTCATGGGCACTTTTAGTGAAATTCCTCTAATGAAAAGTGTCAGGAGCCCATACACCTGTAAGAGCATTTCTCCATCTCACTCATAGTGTTTGAGGTGGCCACTTGTCTACATATGTCCAACTAGCAAGTTCCAAGAATTGACCAATTAAAATTTTTCCCCTTGTGTGCTCTACCGTCTTAGAAATGGTTACCAAAGCCTTGGAAATGGTTGCCACTCCCTCGGATTTGATAAAACCTTGTTTTTTATGCACTTTTTTTCCACCGACTCGGATTTGATAAACACTTGTTTTTAATGCACTTGGTTTCCACCCTCAGATTTGATAAACCCTTGTTTTTCATGCACTTGGTTTCCACCAACTCGGATTTGATAAACACTTGCTTTTCATGCACTTGGTTGCCACTACATATAGTATGCCTACTTTATCAAACATCTAATTTACCAGAGTGTACATCATTGCTTAAAACTCATCTTGTAATGCTTTTCTCATTAAATACTCTTCAATATCTGTTAAAGGAGCATTACAATATGGGCTAATATCAATAACATTACAATATGGCCTAATATAAGTAAGTACCTCTTTCCTCATTACTCTGTATTTCCTCACCATTCCCCCTTTTGGTTTGTGGTTTCCTTCAAGAAAATGGAGGAGACTCCAATCACTTCCTAGTCCCTTATGGTTGTAGTTGGTTAATTGTCTTTTATTACAACATTGTAGTTTACTAGATTTCCCCTCTTTCTCTCAAAATATGGGAATCTTTGGACATGAATCCTTTAAATAACTTATAAACTCATCAAAGAAAACTCAATGCCCAAGCACATGTGGACACTACAAATTAAGGGGTAAATCAGTTAAATGCACCCATACAATAACGATAGTTATATCCATAGTTGTTGGGTTGGGTTATGAGAACCTAGGTGTGATGAAAACACGAACTTTTCCCATAAACCATGGCCCCTCTTGCAAGGACATATGGCATGGGGCCTTGAAAATTCATAATGAAAAAAACTTTAAAACATAGAAGGTTAAAATTTATAAACCATGTTTTCATAAGCAAATCATGAACTACAATGAAATTCTATAACCCATTACATATGTATATGAGACCATGGGTTTCGTAATGAATAATGTATTCAATAACCCCCTATATCTATAATTTTAGCACTTAATTAACATTGAAAACTCCAATGTATGGAGGCAAAGGAGAGGAGGAATTCCATTTCTAAGGGCATTCCTCTCCTCGACACACCACCACATTGGCATGACAATGACCACATAGTGGCTTACTCATAATTGACATATTATCTTATCAAGATGCATTTAGTTTCTTTCCAATAAATAGGAGATGGAATTGGACATGAATCCCCTCCTTAAACCTAGGTTTGTAGTTGTGAACTAGTAATAATCTAAAGTAGTCATGAAAAAAGTGATAGTGCTTTGAGTTGGTGTTCTCACGAAGATTGAAAAAAATGTGGCCAATCCAAAATAGAGTTTTGGACTATGATTGATCCTTCCCTTGTCCCTCTTATATTTCCATGTCAATTTTCCTTTTTTTTACCTCATTTATTCTCATTCACTTTTCCTGAAGATACTGTAAATGATAAATCTTTATTAGTTGTAGTGTAGAGTACTAGTTATTTTTGTAAGCTATACTACTTGCTTATAGTCGAACTACTAGCCAGTAAGTCCCATGGGGTAGCCTTGGAGAACTTACACTCTACATAAGAAGGCAAGTACAAAATAAAGTGACTTTCAAGCTAGTGGCAGTAGTACCTATATTTTCACAGACAACCTTACTCTAAGCACTACCAGAACAAGTGGATTTATCTTAGGGAGCTTATCTCATTCACTATAATCCATCCCCTAGGCTAATACTATGAAAACACAATGGGAAGAGATAATAGAGATTAGAATAATATATTTATTCCCTTAGTGTAAAAACTACTACTAGTTTTTTTCGTAAGCTGTACTTGCTTTAGTCCATCCAACAACTACTTGCCTTAGATTAAGTCCCATGGAAGCCTCCTAATATAATATCTTAGTCCACCTGCATTAAGAGAAGTTCCATGTACACTATACTACTTTCTTTATTCTCATTCATTTTATAGCATTGTTGTAGGCGTTGGAAAATGATTTTTCAGTGCCTACAGGAGCACTAGAAAATTATTTTTCATCATTTTTCTGAAGGAGGCTTGCAAATTTTTTTGGAAGTTAAAGTTGTAACATTACAAATCTACTGGATGTATGACTAACCTGAAATTTAGGGTATGAAATGTTCCAACAAGTAGTATTAGAGTAGAGGTGATTAAGTCAAGGGTTAGATACACACATGGCTCATGCTATAGGAAATTGTTTGACATGGATAAACAAACACTCCCTTGTGTGTTTGGGACATGGATTCTTATCTCTGCAGATTCTATTAGGTTTTGGTGTAACTACATGATTCCCAACAAAGATAACATCTCATTAATAAACCTACTTTACAGTCCAATAAATAACTTTTACCTATTTGAGAAGAAAATGTTGCCCTCTCTAATTGAGGGGCATCCTTATGTTAAATGGAATTCCATGCATCCAATATACCTTCTTGATACCTTAATATACAATAGACATAAGCTTAGGAGAGGAAACAAGCTTGGTTCAATAGTACCACATGACAAAGTGATTCTACAAAGTGATTTAAACCTCAATGTCTTTAGTGTATTTTTATGATATATAGGATTATGATTTAAATCTCATGGTCATAAATGTATTTTTAGAATTTTTCATTTTAAGTATTGAAATAACTAGAAATCCTATGATCAGTGAGATTTCAAGTCTGGTATTAGCAGTAAATCTAACAAGCTACAGTGAAGAGATATGGTAAGTTTTATTTTTAAAATCCCTAAACCAACGCTCCCTTGTGTGTTTGGGACATGGATTCTTATCTTTGCGGATGCTATCAGGTTTTGATGTAACTTTGTGATTCCCAACAAACAAACAAAGCTAGGATTTCAAGTTATTTTGATACTGATGAGTGAGATTTCAAGTATGGTCATAGCAGTAAATCTCACAACAGTGAAGAGATATGGTAAAATGAAAAAAAAAATATTTTTTATAAAGCTTTTAAATTTCAAAATTACCAGACATTTTCTTCACTGATGATGTGTGTATTCTCTTCTATTGGACGAGGGTTTAAAATTTTCTTACCCTGGTTACATGGCGACAATTGTTTCATGTCCCGATGCCCTGTTTGGCCATATTTTTGGGGAAGAAAAAATTATTTAATAATAATTCATGGTGTTGAGTGAATTTACCTTTGAAAATCGCAAAATTTGGTCTCTGCCAAGTGTCAAAGTTGGTTGTCACTAATGTTTGAATTATAGGATGAATAACTCGTTTGGACATATGGGATATAGCATGCTCATCATTTTCTCTGACATAGATATAAACTCCTAAAACTTAGACAGTGGTTTCCTAAGGGCCAGTGTGGCTAATAAATGAATTGCCCGCCTCAATACATCATTGAAAATGGAATCCATTGGGGGTGAAATGTACCACACGCAGGAAAAAGGAAAAGGAAAGAGATAAGCGAAACCAAATCCATATCGTGGGGTTTGCATTCATGTCGGGTAAAATTAATTTCAACACAATGTCGTGATATTGTACACTCCATGTATTTAAATCATTCGAATTATAACTACTGGAGCACAAATAGCCTGTTCCGTTCGAATTATTTATAAAATTTTTATTTTTAAATATACAAAGGTTGTCTAGACTCACAACTCCTCCCCTTAGAATTCACACAATGAAATTCAGAGATAGTTAATAAAGCATACCAGTTTCAATGCACAAGGGAGATGTTGGAGTGCAGGAGAGTTGTAAGAGCGTCAAGAGATTTCTGAGCATTCAATAGGCAACACTAAGCATCATTCACGGAGGAGGTATATTAGTCATGACGTCGATGAGTGGAAAATTTTGAATCACCATTGAAAATCTGCAATTTAATGCAAGATCCTTTAATGCAAGGTGGCGGTCAGAGTTCATGGGCAGGGGAGGTGGCAGAGAATGTGGGCAAGGGAGGAGGGTAGCAGAGGAGCAGGGGCTCCGGGGAGGCCACAGATGCTGGGGCTCGAGGGTGACGGGAGGAGGAGGAGGGTGGCTGATCCGGGTAAATTCCTGATACCCTTAACCAAGACCTTTTACTTCAAATGACGTGTTAGAATTGCATTTAATCAAAGCGTTAATTAAAATAAATGAACATCTACATGTTTTAAAGAAGAGGAAAATAACAAGCATTGCAACATAAGAGATTGATAATGAAGTTCTTCCAGGAGGGACTACGTCTCCGGGCCTCAGCATCAAGATGGTGTAGGCCGCTGCATTAAGTGTTGGAAAGAGTGATGATGTACATGGATGGTATTTTATCTGTCATATAAGGAAAATTCCCTCACGCAGGAGTGGTTGAATCTCTCCACGAGATGTTCCACTATAGCAACTCTCATTCACAATAAGGACTCCTATAAGTATGACAATAACTCACACATAATGACTATGAGCATCCTGCCAGCATGGCAACAAAGGGATCTCAATCAAAAATATATGTGAAAATGAGTATCCTGCCAACATGGCAGCAAAGGGATCTAAAACATAATACAAATCCATTATAGAAATTACATCTCACATCAAGAAAAAAGCAAGATCCCACATCAAACATCACAACGATCTATACAACACAATGCATCTCCTAGCAAAGAGATAAATAAGTACATGAAATCAACACACCATATACCTCACATCCTAGAGCTATTCGAAGAAAAGGATGATAAAATTTTGTGATCTGGTTGTACCATCAATATCTTGGCGTCAAATATCCTAAAAAAGACAGCTCACACATGGAATGCTGACACATGCAACTCCACTTTGAAAAGTGGTCAAAAAACATAAGGCTCAGATGGAAAATCTGACTGCACCGCTGAACTCGTGTTGCCGAGAGTTGTAGTATCGACTGTCAATTTGATGAATTCTGACACTGTTGAAATCTGGGCCTTAGGAATCTTTTAGATTACCCCTAGATTCCTCAAAGATGCTACTCCACAAGGAATCTATAAATCTATAACTAAAAATAGGAATTTGATCTTACGATTGAGATCCTTGCGAAAATCTGAGAAAAATGAGTATAAGGTTGACCTCATTTTGACACCGGAGAATTTCGACCTTCAAGGAATCTAAAAGATTCTTTCAAGATTCCTGAAGATTATCCTCCACAGGGAATCTGAAAAACCTCTAATCAAAAGGTGAATCTGGGTGTACCATCATGCTCCTTGCGAAATTCTGGTTAAATGCATATATAGTTTAATACATTCTGACACAGGGAAATTTTACCTCCTTGGAATCAAAAGATTCTCTTGGCATCAAAAAAGATTCCCTTGAATTGCGTGCACCATCATGCCTCGAATTGTGTATCTGTCTGCCATCTGACCTGCCTTCTCTTTGCTCACATCTCCATTGGCCTCTCTGTGCCCTCATCTCTCAGTTATTCTCCATCATTCTCCATGGTTTCCTTGAACCATTTTAATGAGATTTTACAATAAGGTGTGAGAATGAATAACAAAAATTGTGATGTTGGCACATCGGTTGGAATAATCATATTAAGATAGTTATTGTTGGGAGGTTTCAAGTTCAAATCCCATTGAGTCCAAATGTCGTTTTAAAACCTAATTTTAGTTTTAATTTTGTTTTTTCAAACTATATAATATATGGAATTGGTATCTCCATATTGTAAAGACTCCCAAAAACAAAAATGGAGGTTTTGTTTAATATGGAATTTAATATGATTTTTGTTACATAAAAATTTACCATGTTTAAATTGATTTTGATTGTTTAATAACTATAGTTAATATATAGTTTTTTTTTTATTATTTTTTTTATTTTTAATGTGGGAAATTAAATATCATTTGTTTTTTCCTTCTCTGCAGGGGCAAGGGGCCAAAGGAGGAGTGTCATGTGTCAACAACTGAGGGGCTTGCCATGTGGGTTCCACGTGCTTACTGGGATGCCATGTGGCATGCTGTGGACCCACTTCCCTTATCTTAACAAAAATTCAAACTGCTCTAACTTTCTTATATGAATTCGGTTTGACGAACTGTTCACATCGTTGCAATCAGGATGATGAGATATACACTTTTGTCCTGCTTCGAAAGCAATCCTAACACTTTGATTTTTGAGCTTTCATAAGCCCTTTTTGTCCTATGTTTTTCTATGGAGCCACCTGTATCAATGGGGTAAGGTCAACAATGGAGTGGAGGTTTGGCGATCGTCAGTACAGGAGGATGGGACCGGAAGGGCTGTCCCATCATCCCATTCTTTGACATAAATAACCTCTTCCAAAAATAATTGCCACATCATGCACCCAAGTTAACTGCCTGGTAACTCAGAACCAGCCAAAAAGGAAGTACAATACCACTTATTTTATTTCCCAATACATAAACCCCTGCCTAATTTCCACATATTAAAAGAAGAAATTGCTCCCATATGTTTAGAACGTGACCTTTTTTTTGCAGATTTAGACAGGATTGTCCTATTGTCGATCAATGTGCAATGTGATAGCAAATGTGATAGCAGGCATTAAAATGTTACCACAAATTCCTAGGCATGGCCCTATAGGATGTTAAAAATAACAACCAATAGCATTACAAGTAAATGTTAATAAAAAAAATTGCAATAAATAAAAAAAATCAATTGTAAAGTTTCACTTTATAAAGTAATAGATGGTCAGCCAAAAAGCAAATGCATATTACCTGCCAGGAAAGTCATAATAATTGGATTGTTAGTTTCCATACTAACTGTTGGATAAATATATTCAAAATAGACTATAAAGAGGATGAATCAATTATTTATTTACTTGAATTTCTGCATCCTTATGAAAATATGCATGGCTTGGGAGCTGCTACAAATGGTTTGATGGTTTTGACCAATGCTAATATTCAACGCTCGTGATATCTCTTGAAAGGTACTTTTCATGTGATTGATATTTGCTGCAAAGAAAAAGACAAAGGGTACCTCAATTTTGACTTCCAACCATTCCATGGTATTGCTATCAAATATATATAGCCATAATTAGACTTTTTTCAGGCTGCACAAGCACAGATTTATTTAGAAATGAAGCATAGTCCAGAAGTATGCATGAATAAACATGTAATCATCGTGTAAACATGAATAAACATATGCCTCTAATAAATGTTGCCACAGGTTTTCATTAAGGGACTTAAGATATTTGGAAACATGACCACAAATCTTTTCTGAGTAGTTATATCACCACCCAGATCAATACTTGCTCAGATATCGATGTGCTACTCAAAATTCCCCTTTCACACATGCGATGGAACTACAAAGGAGCGTGAGATGATCCAAAAACCATTTTATTCTCCCTCAATGTGGGCACACTAATCCATTCTTAATAGATCCTGAGTATGTGTTCTTCCAATAAAAAATACGACCCCCCCCCCCCCCTTTTTGATTTAGATCAGCAAATACGAATCTCCATATTTTCATGTCTTAAGGTGAATCCTGAGCGCAGGAGTACATAACCTTCATGCATATTATGAATCTTGCTCTTATAAAGACTAAATCCAATGTTGGTTTGCTGCTCTTTAAACATTTGATGCCATACCCATTTGTTCATGATAAACCTACTTTCCTCATTGCGCCTGAACAAATGGAAAACAAAATCATGAGCCCTAGACCTCAATAAGCACATATCAGGTTTATTTCGAGCCCAGCAGCAGCTCCAAGTGTCTGCTCCATGTTGTAATCCTACGGGATCCTACAAGATTTTTTCAGTTAGGTTAGGTAGTTAGTTATGATAAGTTCGATCAGTTAGTAATTTAAGTATAAATGTAATGTTGATTTCATGAAACAAACACACAGATCACATGTTAATAAGTTAACAGTGGTATCAGAGCGAGGCGTGATCCATGAATCCTCGTTTGATGCATTTGGAGAGTCGTTGTTCACCATCGCTGTGCAGAGATGTTGTTCACTATCACTGTGGAGAGACATTGTTCATCATCGTTGTGGAGAGACCGCCAGAACTGTGCACTGCCACTAGATTGTCCCTGTTTGTTTTTGGTGGACCAGCATAACCTCCTGTGGAGCACTGAACCGAGGAATTGTTTTTGTGGGCCAGCATAACCTCCAGCGTTGTGGAGGAACGAGTTTGTTTGCTCGCTGTGGAGGAATGATTTTGTTTTCTTGCCGTGGAGGAACGAGTTTGTTTGCTCATTGTGGAGGAAAGAGGTTTTTCTATTTTTGTTGTGGAGAAAGTGATTGCCAACGTGAACCCCGGGAGAGAATATTTTCTTGGGAGAAAAAAATTCAAATTGTGTAGATTTCTCTACCAGTATCAGTTTTGGGGATCAGTAAGTTTCATTTCTTAACATTTTTTTAAAAATAAAATCTATCTTGGAAGGATTAAAATAGATTGAATCTGCAAGTTAAATCTATGTCTTGAAAGTGTTAAAACAGATTTTTCTTCCAGTGTCAGTTTTGGGGATCAGTAAGTTACGATTTTAAACATTTAAAAAAAAAATTTATGTGTTTTGAAAGGGTTAAAACAGATTTTTTTTAAGATTATTTGAACAAGATGAACTCATTGGTGTCTTTAATTGGGGTTATCCTTTCCAGAAAGGAAAATTACCAGGAGTGGTTTAGGAAAGTTAAAAATACTCTTATCTTTAATGATTTATGGGATGGATTCTGTGAAGGAAAAGGAGAGAATGAATCGGAGCAGCCCGATGAGCGAAAGCAACTAGAAATATGGAAAAGTAAGGATAAAAAGGCCTTTTCCTTAATCTCCAGTTCAGTCTACATTACTCAGAGTAAAACAACTTATGATTCCATAAAAAAACTAAAAGAGCTTTATGATTGACATTCTGAATTGGAGATAATTCAGTTATTGTTGAATTTATTTAGTCTGGAAATGAGCGATAATGATCCTCTAAAACTGGCTTCTGAAATTTAATCCATCAATCATGAAATTGAATGTATTGGAGTTAAAGTTGATTTTTCGCTTACTGCCTTTATAAAATCTCTTTACCCTAGTTATTCACACTACTTGGAATCTCTCCAAGCTAGTGGGCAATTAAAAGATATAGATTTTGAAAAATTAGTAGGGAAAATTGCAGAAAGAGAGAAGGCTTTTGGCAAGAAAGAAGCATCACATAGTTCTAATACCGAAACCCTATGTCTTGCTCAAAAATACCAAAAACCCCAGGAGGAATCTTTCAAAAATACTAGAGGTAATAGAGGTCGGGGTAGGAAGAATTATAGAGGTAGCGAGGCAGAAATATTCAAGGAGATAGACAATAGAATGATCAACAAAGAAATTTTTCTGATAAACCAGTTGTAAAATGTTTTAGATGTGGTAAACTTGGACATACTGCTGAAAATTGTAGAATTCCCTGGGATAAAATTAATGAAAAAAGATAACAATTGCTTGAAAAGAAAGATCATATAATTCCAGACAAAGGACAGTCTTCTGAGAATGCACATTATGTTGTCGCACATTGTAATTTCCACGTGGAAGATGTTTTTAGTACTTATTTTTCTTCATGGTATGACAGTTGGGTTCTAGACACAAGTGCCACATGTCATATGACCTTTCGAAGAGATTTTTTTGATCAATTTAGTGATAATATTGACGGAGTAGTGTATTTTGTTGATAAGTCCCAAATCAAACCATCAGGGATTGGTTCAATTGAGTTAAAAATTCCTGGACTTCCAAATTATATTTTGAATGATGTACTTTACATTCCACAGTTCCAAAGAATTTTTTTATCTCTTATACAAATAAGATAGCAGGGACATTCCATTCACATATTTGATGGTAAAGTAGAAATTAGAAGAGCAGCTGACAATAAAACTGTAATGACTGGTATGGAAGAAGATAAATTATTGAAGTTGCATGGTATGTCATCTGTTGCATTGAACACAACTTATTTGGTTCAGCAAATTGATACTCTATCATCTTCTTTATTATGGCATGCATGCTTCAGTCATGTTAATTATGAAAGTATTCATATTATGAAACAACAGGGGATTAAGGGACTTCCAACAGTTCCCAGAAAATTGACCCCATGTAATGCTTGTATATTGGACAAGCATCACAAACAGTCTTTTCAAAATTCTAAGTCTAGAGCTACAAGAAAATTAAGTCTCATAAACTCTGACTTATGTGGTCCAATGCTTGTACCAACTGCAAATGGAAATAAATACATACTTTCTTTTATTGATGAATATTCAAGGATGTGCTGGGTTTATCTGCTTAAAGAAAAATCACAAGTTTTTGATGTGTTTAAGAAATTTCATCTCTTGATAACAAATGAAACACAACTTACTATTGGTAATATAAGGACTAATAATGGAGGAGAATATACTTCACATGCTTTTGAAACATATTTGCAAGAGACTGACATCAAACACCAAACCACAATACCATATAATCCACAACAAAATGGTGTTGCTGAAAGAATGAATCGAACATTTCTTAATATGGTAAGGTCAATGATGTTTTTTAAGAATGTAAAATTAATGTTTTGGGGAGAAGCCGTGCTTTGTGCGACATACATTAGAAATCGGTGCCCTTCCTCTGTCATCAACAATAAAACTCCATATGAAATGTGGTATAGTCGTCTTCCTGCTGTTAAACATTTCTGAATTTTCCATTCTCAATGTTATGCTTTGATTTCTAAAAATCAGAGGAATAAGCTGAGTGAACGAAGCAGAAAATGTATATTTTTAGGGTATTCCATGACTTCTAAGGCATACCGATTGTATGATGAAGAGAACAAAAAGTTTGTTTTGTCAAGAGATGTAATTTTTCTTGAAATTGATAAAGATTCCCTCACTGTTGATAGACAACTTAATCAAATAGAAAAGTTTGTGCCTGAAAAGTTTTATTATGAATCAGATACTATACTTCCCCATCATAAAGGGGGGATTCCTATATTAGATCAGTCTGTGGAGTTTCCTTGTCTCAATGATAAGAAATTGGTTGTCGTTGATAATGATATTTTTGTTGCTGCTGACAAAGAATTAGTTGATGTAAGTATTTCTACAGAAACAATGACAGAAATGGAAAGAACTAAGCCAGATGAAGAAGATGAGAAAATTCCTCAACGACTTCCTACACAACCTTTGCGAAGGTCAACTCGTATTCAAACATTTCCAAAGAAATATGATGAGTTTAAGGATGGAAGTTCCTCAGATAACTATTCTCATTATGAATTTAATTTTTTTGTGGATTGTGAACCTACTTGCTTTGAAGAAGCTGCTAGTTATGAACAATGGAAATATGCAATCCAAAATGAATATGATGCTCTCATAAAAAATGGCACATGGAGGCTGGTGGATCCTCCTGCTGCCATGAAACCTATTGGTTGCAAATGGCTTTATAAAACTAATTTTAAAGCTGATGGTTCGCTAGACAAACACAAAGCAATAATTGTAGCAAAGGGATATGCACAAAAAGAGGGTATTGACTATACAGAGAATTTTTCTCCTATAGCTAAATGGGGCACTATTAGATCTTTGTTTGCTATTGCAGCTCAGAAAGGATGGAAAATTCATCATATGGATGTCAAAACGATCTTTCTAAATGGAGATTTGAAAGAAGATGTTTATGTGTTTTAGCCAAAAGTTTTTTCCGTTAAAGGGAAAGAACAAAAGGTTTGAAAACTAATGAGGTATTTGTACAGCTTGAAACAAGCACCACAAGCATGGTATGAGAAGCTAACTGAACATATTCTTAAATTAAACTATAAAAATTTTGACCTAGATGATGCAACTCTTTTCGTTAAGAAAGTTGGAAGATTAGTTGTATATCTAGTTGTATATGTTGATGATTTGATGATCACAAGAAAAAATGATGAATATATATCATCTATAAAGAAGGAATTGAAAAAGGTTTTTGTTATGACTTATTTAGTTTTACTTCATTATTATCTTGGTATTGAAGTTGATCAAAAACCACAACATATTTTCATCTCTCAGAAGAAATATGTTGATAAGTTATTGAACAACTATAGTATGACAGAGTGTAATCATGTTTCTACTCCAATGGAGCATATTTTGAAACTCACTTCCGAAGAAGGAAAGTCATTTGAAGATCAAAAAAAATTTCCTAAGATCAAACAAAGTACAAGCAACTTGTTCGCAATTTGATTTGTTTGTCTATTACTCGTCCTGATATAACTTTTGTTGTCAGAATTCTTTCCAGGTTTATGCATCATCCTTGTGAGGGGCATTGGGTAGCAGAAAAAAGAGTTTTGAAATATTTAAAAGTAACTCAAACCTACAACATCAAATATTCCAAAGTTTTAGATTTCCATCTTACTGGTTATTCATATTCAGATTGTGATGGAGATAAATAAAATGGAGTCTCAACTTCTGGATATTCGATGAATCTTGGATCAACAACCATCAGTTGGAGATTGTGCAAGCAATCTGTTCCTGTTGATTCTACCACCGAGGCTGAATATGTTGCAGCAGCTCAAGCCACTAAGGAAATCATTTGGCTTCGGAAAATAATCAAAGATTTGCAGGAGAAACAAAAAGCTTCAACTTCTCTATTTATCGACAACTCTTATGCAATTTAGTTGGCCAGGAATCCAAAGTTTCATGATCGAACCAAATATATCAACACCAAGTATCATTTGATTCGACATCATGTAGAGCCAAAAAACTTTATCTGACACATTGTACAACTTCTGAACAAATTGCAGATATTTTTACCAAAGCATTAGGGCGTGAAAAGTTCGAAAAATTTAGCTCCTTACTTGGTATGTCAGATGTCCCTTTGAATTAAGGGGGGAAATGTTGCAATCCTATGGGATTATTTTTAGGTAGTTAGTTATTATTAGTTCGATCAGTTAGTAATTCAAGTATAAATGTAAAGCCGATTTCATGAAATAAACACACAGATCACATGTTAATGAGTTAACATACCATTTGATCTGGGAATGTTACATCCACTTCTTATTGATAGCAACAGATTTCTGATGCAAGCATGTGTGCTGCTACCTTACAAACCCTGACTGTACATCTGGAGATTCAAAACTGGAACACTTAATCTGAAACGTGACTGGAAAATCCCCTAAAAAGGCTCTCTCAACATAACATTCTTTGTTGTACTAGGAAAATATGTCCAAAATTTGCAGACAATTTGGGTAGTACCCCAGACTAGAGATGAAATTTTCCCGCAAACTTTCCAATAGTGCCGAAAATCATGCTAAAATCATGTCTCAAAAGTATTCCAACTATGTTTTTCTAGGTACATGGATATTGTGTGGAGGCCTTTGAATCCAAGTGTTTGTCAAATACTGGAAGTTCATGCTTCTCATGCCATGACCATATCTCCCAATTGTCAAATACAACACTCCTGATGAACAACAAAATACTAGGGTCCTATCTATGGACATAAACAAAAATATGATTCAACTGTGTATATTCTCAGCACCTTTTGTTCCATATTAACAAATGAATATTTCTGAAATGGATTATTCATAGTGTTCGTGCCTGAAACTAGAATGTTCTCTATGAACCCCCCCAAATTCATAGAAAATCCATCATGTTGTAAATCATATCTTGTGTTGAAAATCACAAGAGTTACCTTCATGACATATCAGAGGTAACATGCCTATTTAAACCCGATGTCACAATAATATTTTAAAACATAATTCAAGTCCAAATCTTGAACAAATTCTAATAATTGTGCTACAGATTTCAACCTACATCTACCTCCTATGGAAATAAGGTGTCCAACCTAATTCTTAGCTGTTTTGGGAATAAGGTAGAACCTTGTCTGGTACAAATTGATCTTCTGATACAACTGTGCCTTCATTGTTCTAGTGTAAAGGAGGAACATCTAAAAAAAATAGTGTAAGATTCATTTTTGTCAACATGTTTCATGAATGCTTGTGGAAACAAAATTGTTTACCTATTCTTTAATCTTTAAAAAAAATTACAAAACCTTTGGTCTATATATGTCAGGAATATTTGCATTTTACTATAGATGTAGAAGAATATTGAACAATAAGATTGATATACATAAAAATTTTATAAAATAAAATAAAGATGGGGATTTTATAGTTGTAGAAACTTTTACAAGACACCATTTATGGCATATTTTACTTTATTTTTCATGATCATGCACACAACAAGTTACAATAGACATGCCACATAAAGGAGAGGGGAATAGAACTACAAATAAGCTGGATAGAGAAGGAGAGAAAAATAAGCCTTGAACTAGATGACACTAACGAAAAATGACTCAAATAGCTTCATGGTTTAGTTAAACAACTCACAATGGATCAAATTACTTCATGGTTCAATTTTTCAACCACTACTCCCTTACAATAAACTAGAAGAGCTTTGGCCTTTGCCCATGTTGTTATGAGTAGTACTTGTATTTCCTAATAAATGTGATATTTCCCAATGTCCAATGTCCATCATAGTAGGTTGTACTTTAAATTATTCTTTTGTGCAGAGGAAACCTAGGATTATGAGTTGACTGAGGCAATTAAGCTCCTTATATTCTACCGTGCCCATATTTGTTCTCCTCAATAGACTCTCATCGACCATGTTTTTACAAGGTTCAGAAAACCACTACCTTCCCATTTCTGCAAGTTCATTCCTTCCACAATGTTGTTGTGTGTAGATTTCTTTCTGGTCAACATCTCCAATAACACTATTGCATAGCTATAAACATCACCTTTTGTCATGGCAGACCCACCCAATCCATATTCTACATAAAAATATTCTCATGGTAAGGTCTATGATATACAATTTTAATAAAAACAAGAAATTTCCAGCATTGCTTACTAGCTATCATGATCTCTCCATATGAAATTCTTCAATGCCCCATAGTGAAGGATATCTTGACGTCTGTATGAGTATGTTTCTTGTGATTTTGAATCTAGGATATTCCCAAAAATAAACACAATACGAAAATCACTGGAGAAATAACCATAGATATGATAACTCCTTTTGTATGCCAAACACTTTGATGTTTGTGAGCATAGCATGGTGGAAGACTTACACAAGGTCCACAGAGGTCAAGATTTCCCATGAATGCCATGGCACTAAGTTTTTTGAAAACTCCTCTTTTAGGGACTTCCCCTCACAACTTGTTGAAAGAAAAATTACAATGATGGAGCATTTTGAGCTTTTCCAATGACAAGGGTATTCCACCAGATGGATTATTGTAGGATAGATCCATGTCTTCAAGACTTTGAAGTTCATTGAGTGTAATTGGAATTGGACCTTCAAGTGCATTGTGGGAAATATTGAGGTACTCTAGTTCTTTGCAGCTTTGGAGTTTACTTGAAATGTTGCTAGTTAATTGATTCGTAGAAATATCCATAGCTTGAAGCATTGTCATCTTTCTTAGTACTAAAGGTATAGGTCCATGAAATAAATTGTCTGAAAGGTTGAAAGACAAAGCTAATTTTTCAAGCCCTGCAACCTCTAGAGGTATTTGTCGAGTGAGCCTACTGTATACTAGATCTAGGTCCAATTAGTTCACACATTTCCCTAGATTTGGAGGTATATTACCTGATAATTGATTATAGGAAAGATATAGATATCTTAGTTGTTAGAGTCTGGCAATATAATCAAGGATTCTTCCATTAAAATTATTTTGAAATAAATTTAAATACCCTAAACTTTTGAGTTTCCCAATATTAGAAGGGATGTTTCCTTGTAGATAGTTGGACGACATATCTAACATTTGCAAGTTTTGAAGGGTATTAAGTGTTAAAGGGATAGCCCCTATAAAATTATTAAAGTCTAAAAAACGCACAGTTAAACTAGTTAAATTTCCAATCTGCGTAGGTATTTCTCCTATTAATTGATTCACTTCCAAGTTTAGGTAATATAATTTAGTAGAGAGATTAGGAAAACTCCCCTAAAATTATTCTGAAATAAATATATCTTTTCTAAGGTGGAATAATTAGTAAGAGTAGTAAGAATGGGCAAGTTGGTGGTGCTGCCCAGTGCCGCTAGACAATCTATTATCGCCCAAGTTTAGCCATTTTAGTTGTGTCAGCTTACCGAACTCCATGGGCACTACTCCGTTGAGCTCATTATACCCTACGTCGCTATATTGAAGCTTCATACACAGTACAATTGAACAGAGAAGCAGGAATGGTGCCACTGAATTGATTAACATCTATGAAGAATTTGGTCAACTAGGTGTTCTTGGTACACAACTCGGCGGGAATGTTACCAGTAAACTAGTTAGTGTCAATTCTCAATACTTGAAGATTGGTGCAGTTAGACAAAATGGAAAACAAAATCATGTGACTAGCACCTCAATTAGCACAAAACAAGTTTATTTCAAGCCCAGTAGCAACTCCAAGTGTCTTCTCCATTTGATCACTAAAGATCTGGGAATGATACATCCACTTCTTATGAAAACGGCATGTGTGATGTTGCCTTACAAATCCTGTCTTTGCATCTGGAGATTCAAAACTTGAACACTTACTCTGAAACATGAACGGAAAATCCTCTGGAAAGGCTCTTTGAACATAATAATCTTTTCTAGAATAGGAAAACATCTCCAAACTGAGCAGACAATTTGCATAGTACCCCAGGGCCTAGACTAAAGATCAAAGTTTCCCATAAACTTTCCAGTAGTAGCGATAATCATGCTAAAATCACGTCTTGAAAGTATTCCAACTTGCTTTTCTAGGTACAGGGATATTGTGTGGAGACTAGTGAGTCCAAGTGGTGTCTGTGACAGTAGACACAAGAATTTCATGCTACTACGCTCAAAGTTCATGCTTCTCATGTCATGACCATATCTCCCAATTGCCAAGTACAGTACTCCTGATGAACAACACATTACTGGGGTTCGATCTATGGATGTAAACAAAAATCTGATTCATCTGTGTATTATCTCAACACTTTTGTTCCATATTAACAAATGAATATTTCTGAAACGAATTATTCCTAGTGTTCGTGCCTGAAATAATGTGTTTGTTTATTTCGTACTGATAAACAAACAGACCAGAATGTTCACTATGAACCCCCAAATCCATCTAAAATCCACATGTTTCATGTTTTAGATCATATCTTGTCTTAAAAATCACAAGATTTACCCTTGTTGAGATTCAACAAGATGATGAGCTTAGTGAAAAGTAAGCACCTTCCTTAAATGGGGCCCGCAGGCTATTTTTAGGTGTATGTCCATTTTTAGACATGGTGAGCATATTCTATAAGTTGCAGGATGCTATTTGTAGATGGTTGGTCAAATGTGAAAAATATATGAAATTCCATTTTTAGAATATTGGGCGAAGTCTATTTATAGATCGTCAATCTAAAAATAAATGCATGTCGATTATTATTAGCCCTTAATAATAATCCGACAATAAATATCAACTTATTCTCTTGGAGCCCTTTATTTCAGTGAAAATATTTGGCAAATCAGTGGGCTGAAGGAACTACACAACTCCTAGGGTGGTTGGTGACTCATGCATGGAGGACACAATTGGAACTGAAGTGGCAAAGTTATGATAGAGTTGGAAGAGTAGTTATGGGAGTTGTTATTTAGTTTAACTCAGTTAAGTGAGTTAAACTCAGTTGAGCTAGTTGTATCTAGTCTAACTGAAAGATACACTAGTGAGAGTTTAGTGAATTAATTAGTTAACTAATTCACAACTAATAACTCACTAACAACTATACAAATACAGCAGTTAACTACTTGCATGTCAGTTCCAGTGGAGACCCAATGGAGAGATAGGTGAAAGGGTGATATGGACTATCTGTTGTGACTATAGTGATGCATTCAATGCATCTAACACACATTGGAGTTTCCAATGAGGATTTCGAAGTCAAGGAAATACCAATTCAAATTAATTCATGGGACTTCTTCAGCAGGGATTGCGCAGTGGAGGCAAGCTGTCAGGAGGCAAGAAATTGGTGCATAGATATGAAAATTTCTACATGACAGTGTGTAATGATTGTTGAATATATTGAGAGATTGATGTACTAATATTTGTATGAGATTATTATATGATCCATTGATATACATAATATATGATAGTTGGGGTTTTTATCTTTAATATTTCTCATTAAACAACCGTGTTTATGTGCGATTTATTTTCTTCACATGTGTTTGCAATTCGCGATTTAAATTCTGCAAGATTAACAATGGAAGGATTCTATATTTAGCAAGAAGATAAATATTGTTAGATTAGGAGAATCTGGTAATACATCACTATTAATAAATTTCTACATGGTATCAGAGCAATGTTAATCACTGGAGATCGCAATTGTGAAGTGGTGCTGAGTTTTGGTGCTGGTGGACAATTCAAATTTGCTGCAGAAATTTCTTGGTGCGACAGTTGAGTATTCATTGAAATGTATTTCAATGGGTTGCGATTGGAGTATGCCATTGAGGGTAGCTAAAATTACATAGCCTATAAGGATAGGATGGAGGCGGTGCTTGAAGATAATGGGCCGAAGGAATTCATCGATAGCGATGTTCCTAAGCCTGCTTCTAGCGATGCTGTAAGACTTGACGCATGGCCAAAGAAGGTAGCAAAGACAAGAAGAATTCTATTGGAAGGTGTGAAGGACCATATTGTGTCAAGACTTTACGGGAAAGCCACTCCATTTACAATGTGGGAGGCTTTGATAGATCTTTTCCAAAGCAAAGAACGATCATAGGAAGTTGGTGCTAAAAGATAAGCTCGTAAAATAAAAATGGAGAAGGGCGGACATTATTCCAAAATATCTCTACGAATTTTGTCTAATGTAGGAATGAGCTAGGAAGTGTGGGGATTACAGTTGCGGTGATGACTTGGTGAGCTTGGCTCTCCTTGGGCTTTCGAAGAGTTGGCACAGCTACGAAGACTCTGTCAATGGACGGGAGAAATTGTCGGATTGGGAGCGACTTTGGTCGGATCTTGTGCAGGAGGAGATAAGGCGGAATACCAGGGATGGATCTTCATCGAAGAATGATGATGAAGAGAATTTCGCTTTGGCTGCCAAAGCAAGGAAATAGAAGGGGAATAAATCCCATCCAAAATTTGAGGCTAAAGGCAAGAAGCTAGATTTGTCCAAGGTGAAGTGTTTTCACTGTCACGAACATGGGCATCTCGCCACTAACTGCCCACATAAAAAGAAGAACAAGAAGGCTGCTAGAGCTACAAATTGAGAGGCCTTAGCCTCACAATTTGAACTTGATTTCTCCTTGATCACATGCTCAGTTTCAAGCACAATGGGATCAGTGTGGTATCTTGATAGTGGTGCTTCATTCCATATGCTGGGAGACAAGGAGTTGTTTAGTGACTTGGAGGAGAAGGATCTCCAATTGCATATAAAGATGGGTGACGATGGTAGATACAGTGCGACCGGAATTGGAACCATTACCTTTGAGAGGGAGTTAGGTAAATAATTTCTGTTGAAAGATTTTATGCATGTTCCAAGTCTTAAGAAGAACTTGGTCTCGGTCACAATGTTGGAGGACAGAGGTTATGACGTTGTTTTCAGCGATGGAAAAGCTTTCCTGTGACATAAAACAATGGGTCAAACCAAGAGGATAGGGATTAGAGTTAAGAATCTCTACAAGCTGGAGGTAGATGGTTCCGCTGCAATGATGGGAAAAGTAGAAGAAGTGGTGAGTTGGGATGAGGGTGAATTATGGCACAGGAGATTGGGCCACCTTCACCATGGCGCCTTGAAGATTTTGCAGTAGATTTCTACTGGACTTCCCTAGGGTACTCTTGCGCAGTCAGATCAATGCAAGGGATGTACTATGGGTAAGTTTTTGAAGACCACCTTTCATGAGAAGGAGAACCATGCTTCGGTGATCCTGGAGAGAATTCACACAGACGTGTGTGGACCTTTCTGGGTTGCTTCAACAGCAAAACACAAGTATTATGTTATTTTTGTTGATGACTCTTCTTGTAGATTTTGGATCTTCTTCATGCAGAAGAAGAGCGAAACATTCTCAAAGTTTTGTGAGTTTAAAGAATTAGTGGAGAAAGAGTCGGGGAAGCAAGTGAAGGCTCTGCAGAGCAATAATGGTGGTGAATATATCTCGAACGAATTCAAAGACTTATGTAGCAAAGAAGGAATTCGAAGATAAATCATAGCACCTCGTAACCCACAGCAGAATGGGGTCGTAGAGAGGAAGAACAAAATGATCGTGGCTGCTGCACGAGCTATGCTGCATGACCAGGGCCTACCGATGCACTTGTGGGAGAAAGCATGCAACATTGCAGTTTATGTGCAAAAATGTTGTCCTCGTAGAGTACTTGGCATGAGTACACCTAAAGAATCTTTTATTGGTAAGAAGCCTAATATTTCTCATTTGAAGATTTTTGGCTCATCTATTTACATTCATGTGACAAAGGATGCCAGGAAGAAGCTGGAGCCGATTGCAGAAGTTGGGATAATTTTGGGGTACACAGAAACACCCCATAATTATCGTGTATATTTTCCAATCATTCGAATGATTGTGGTGCGATAGGATATAAAATTCAATGAGGTGAAGGCCATGAAGTTGTCGCTTGAGAGGGAGCTACACTTGCATGCAAAGGAGGAACTTCTTGTTCCCAAAGATGAGCCTCTAGATGTGGATCAACCACAGGAGGAGATTCATGGAGTGGAGGAGTCCACTCATGTAGAACCAAACATTAGAACTGGCAAAAAGCGTACCACAGAAGCTGAGAGACTGAAGCTTAATGCAGCACAGAATGTAGGAGTCCCTACATCACAGTACAGACAGAGACAGTCACCTAACCGATTTACTGGATACATGGCTCTTATGATCAAGTGTATCATGACAAAGCCATCTTCTTTTGAAGAAGCAGCGGAGGATTCCACATGGGTAGATGTCATGGTGGAGGATTATGACTCCATTGTCAGAAACAGTGCTTGGGAGATTGTTCCAGGGCCAGTGGGTAAATCAGTGGTAGGTTCAAGATGGATCTACAAGGTAAAGTAAGTTGCTGATGGGAGCGTCGAGAAGTATAAGGCAAGATTTTTTTCTTGGGGCTTCTCACAGATCAAGGGGATTGATTATAAAGAAACCTTTGCACCTGTCGCACAGTATTCTTCCATAAGGACCATCCTTGCTCTCTTAGCACAGATGTTTGGCACATTCATCAGATGGATGTGAAGACTGCGTTCCTTAATGGGATCATTGAGGAAGAGGTGTACATTGAGCAGCCTGAAGGATTTGAGATCTTCAGCAGCGAGTCGCATGTGTGCAGACTCAAAAGAGTGTTGTATGGGCTAAAGAAAGCACCACGTACTTGGTACACTCGGATCGACATCTATTTCACTGGACTTGGCTTCACCAAGAGTGAGGCGGATGCAAACCTGTACCAAATTGTGGTGGAGGGTAAGATTTTAATCATTTTTCTTTATGTTGATGACTTAATACTAACGAGTGATGAGAAGTTGATACACTCATGCAAGGAAGATCTTGCAAAGGAGTTTGAGATGAAGGATTTGAGCCTCCTTCATTATTTCCTTGGATTGGAAATATGGCAACGAGAAGGTGAACTCTTTGTGTCTCAAGGAAAGTATGCGCGGGAGATACTCGGTAAGTTTCACATGGAGGACTGCAAACCCATGGATACTCCTCTTCCAGGGAATTGGAGGAAAGAGGATTCTACATCAGCAGAGGTAGTGGATGCCACTATTTATCGATAGTTGGTGGGTTCACTCATGTATTTAGTTAATACAAGACTGGACATATGTTTTGCTGTGAACTAGCTTAGTCAAGCGATGGTTAAGCCTACCAAGCTCTTTTGGAAGGCATAAAAGCATGTCCTGAGGTATCTCAGTGGCACATCTGAGTATGGCTTATGGTACAGATAGACGGATGAGGTGAAGTTGCATGGCTTCACGAATGCAGATTGTGCAGGCAACCCAACGGACAGAAAGAGCACATCAGGAGGGGTTTTCAGTATTGGATCTACAGCAGTTTTTTCGTATAACAGCAAAAAAATATCCATGGCACTCAGTTCAACGGAAGCAAAATACATGGCAGCAATTCAAGTTGCATGTGAGGCTATCTAGTTGAGGAAGATCCTGGTCGGTTTGTTCGGTTCTCATTTAGATCCTACAGTGATACATTGTGATAATTAGAGTTGCATTAAACTCTTGATTAATCATGTTTCATGATATATCTAAACATATTGATACCCGGTATCATCATATCAGAGATTGTGTGCAGTGGAAGATCATGTTGCTTCTGTACATTCCTACGGAAGATCAGGATGCAGATATTCTGACGAATGCGCTCAACAGGAGAAAATTCGAATACCATAGAGGCAGGATCGGGGTGAAGGATAATCCATATCTTGTTGAGAGGGAGTGTTGAGATTCAACAAGATAATGAGCTTAGTGAAAAGTAAGCACCTTCACTAAATGGGGCCTGCAGGCTATGTTTAGGTGTATGTCTATTTTTAGACATGGTCAGCATATTCTATAAGTTGCAGGATGTTATTTGTAGATGGTTGGTCAAATTTGAAAAATAGATGAAATTCTATTTTTAGAATATTGGGCGAATTCTGTTTACAGATCGTCAATTTAAAAATAGATGCATGTCGATTATTATTAGCCCTTAATAATAATCTGACAATAAATATCAACTTATTCTCTTGGAGCACTTTATTTCAGTGAACAGATTTGGAAAATCACTGGGCTGAAGGAACTATGCAATTACTAGGGTGGTTGGTGACTCATGCATGGAGGACTCAGTTAGAACTGAAGTGGAAAATTTATGACAGAGTTGGAAGAGTAGTTATGGGAGTTATTATTTAGTTTAACTTAGTTAAGTGAGTTAAACTCAGTTGAGCTAGTTGTATCTAGTCTAACTGAAAGATACACTAGTGAGAGTTTAGTGAATTAATTATTTAATTAATTCACAACTAATAACTCACTAACAACTGAACAAATATAGCAGTTAACTACTTGCATGCCAGATCCAGTGGAGACCCGGTGGAGAGATAGGTGAAAGGGTGAGATGGACTATCTGTTGTGACTATAGTGATGAATTCAATGCATCTGACACACATTGGAGATGCCAATGAGGATTGCGCATTCAAGGAAAGGCCAATTCTAATTCATTCAGGGTTCTTCTTCAGCAGGGATTGCGTAGTGGAGGTAGGCTGTCAGGAGGAAAGAAATTGGTGCATATATATGCAAATTTCTGCATGACAGTGTGTAATGATTGTTGATTGTACTGAGAGCTTGATGTACTAAGTTTTGTATGAGATTATTACATGATACATTGATATACATAATACATGATAGTTGGGGTTTTTAGCTTTAAGCTTTCCCGTTAAACAACTGTGTTTATGTGTGATTGATTTTCTTCACATGTGTTTGCAATTGAGTTTTAATTTCCGCAAGATTAACAGTGGAAGGATTCTATATTTAGCAAGAAGATAAATATTGTTAGATCAGGAGAATCCGGTAATACATCAATATTTATAAATTTCTACAACCCTCGTGACATCAGAGTATTTAAATCCAATGTCACAATAATATTTTAAACATAATTCAAGTCTAAATCTTGAACTAATTATAATAATTATGCTACCAATTTCACCCTACATCTAGAAATAGAGCACGAGGAATTTGAGGGTAATTATGAAATATTGAAGGAATCAGAGAGGCGCAATGAAAGCGAGGATTGAAGACCTAGAATTGACCAGATTTCCTGTAAATCTAAAGCATGAGAAAAATATTTAAAGAGCCATGAGAGAGAATTTATTAAAATTCCAGAAAATTGTTTCTAGCAATCATTACAGGTACCAAAATTCTTTCAAGGATAGAGGCTTATCATAGAAGTAAAGGCTTTGAGAGAGCTGTCAAGGGTTGAAAAGAGCCCTCATTTGACATCATATACTTAGGGTTTGAGATCAATGAAGAATGAATGGGTGCTAAACCAACCACCATGCAAAGTGCTCAGCAAGGCACAATTGTTTGCATTGATGCAATTATCTAAAAAAAAATAGATCCATATATATATGCCCCAAAACTGCATTGTTGAAACACTTTCATTAGATCTTTTTATCACACAAACCTTCATTGTTTGTCATAAAGTCCTAAAGCTCAAGCAAAAATTTCATGTAAGTAAGAGGGAGGCCTCTATCAACACATCCTTTCTCCTTTGCACTTTAAGCTGCCTCTCCCTGACACAAGGGAGGCTTCCCTAGGATACGATTGCTGAGATTTTAGGTAATGAGAGGAAAGGTGATATGAAACGTAAATTCTAACAAAAGAGTTTTCAAATAATTAAGAAAATAAAATGAATGGAAGAATCAGGGGCTAATGTCTTTCTATTGGGAAGTTAGATCAGATCAAAGCTCACATATGATAGCAACATATTTATGATGCAAGCATGTGTGTCGCTGCCTTACAAACCCTAAATCTGCATCTGGAGATTGAAGACATGACCAAAAAATCCTCTAGAAAGGCTCTCTCAACATATCACTCCTCCTGAAATAGGAAAATAGAAAAATATCTCCAAACTCAGCAGAAAATTTGCGTAGTACCCTAGACTGGACATCAAAGTTTCCTGCAAACTTTCCAACAGTAGTGACAATCATGCTAAAATCACGTCTCAAAAGTATTCCAATTATGTTTTTATGGGTACAGGGATATTGTGTGGAGACTAGTGAGTCCAAGTGTTTGTCATAGTAGAAATAAGATTAGCCTTAGTGAAATACTGGAAGTTCATGCTTCTCATATCATGACCATATCTCCCAATTGGAAAATATAACACTCCTGATGAACAACACATTACTGGGGTCCAATCTATGGATATAAACATAAATCTGATTCACCTATGTATATTCTCAGCACTTTTGTTCCATATTAGTAATTGAATATTTTTGAAATGGATCATTCATAGTGTTTGTGCCTGAAAGAGTTTGTGCGGATAAACAAACATAGCCCCCAAATCCTATCTATCATGTTGCAAATCATATCTTGTGCTGAAAAGCATAAGAGTTACCTTCATTGCATATCAGAGATAAGAGGCCTATTTAAAACTGATGTCACAATAATATTTTAAAACATAATTCAAGTCCAAATCTTGAACTAATTATAATAATTGTGCTACAGATTTCAACCTACAACTACCTCCAATGGAAATTAGGTGTCCAACTTAACTTTTTACTGTTTTGGGAATAAGGTAGAACTGTGTCTCGTACAAATTTATCTTCTGATACAACTGTGGCTTCATAGTGCTCGTGTAAAGGAGGAACATCTAAAAAATAGTCCAAGTTTCATTTTTGTCAACATGTTCATGTTTGATGAATGCTTGTAGAAACAAAATTGCTTGTTGACCTGTTCTTTAATCCTTTAAAACAAATACAAAACCTTTGGTCTATCTATATTTGTAACATTTGCATTTTACTATAGATGTAGAAGAATATTGAACAATAAGATTGATATACATAAAGTTTTTCTAAAATAAGAATAAGGGATTTTATATTTGTAGAAACATTTACAAGATACCATTTATGACATATTTCACTTTATTGTTCATGCTCATCCACCCAAAAAGTTACAATAGACATGCTACATAAAGGAGAGGGGAATAGAACTACAAATAAGTTGCATAGAGAAGAAGAGAAAAATAAGCCTCAAGTAGATGGCAGTAATGACAAATGAATCAAATTACTTCATGGTTTAGTTAAACAACTGAAAATGGATCAAATTATTTCATGGTTCAATTATTCAGCCACTACTAGAATAACTTTGGCCTTTTCCAATGTTGTTATGAGTAGTACTTGTACTACCTAGTAAATGTGATATTTTTTATTCAAATTTTGGAATCCATGTAGCTCCCAAAAAAGTCTCTTTGATGCTTTGCAATGTACTAACAATGTCCATCATAGTAGGTTGTGCTTTAGGAGATTCTTTTGTGTAGAGAAAACCCATGCTTATGAGTTGACTAAGGCAATTCAATTCCTTATCTTCTATAGTTCTCATACTTGTCCTCCTCAAGAGACTCCCATCGACCACAACTTTTACTCGGTTTAGAAAATCACTACCCTCCCATTTCAACAAGTTCTTTCCTTTCATAAAGATGTTGTTTGTGGGATTATTTCTAATCAAAGTCTCCAATAACACTATTCCGTAGCTATAAACATCACCGTTTGCCATGGCACATCCACCCAATCCATATTCTACATTGAAACATTCTCATGGTAAGTTTTATAATATACAAATTTTAATAAAAACAAGACATTTCCAACATTGCTTAGTATGATATCTAGTTCATGTAATATCTAACATTTTTTTGATACGTTATTTAGTTCACATAATACCTGGAGGGATATAGCCTATTGACCCTTTGAGCGCATGTCTTGAAGTGATCTCTAAATCCTTCAAATTTGCAAAATATACTAGCTATGCCAAAGTCTGTTAAATATGTTGTCATATCTTCATCCAGAAGCATGTTGCTAGGTTTCAAATCACAATGGAGCACTTGTAAAAAATAATGGTGATGGAGATATGCCATGCCTTGTGCGATATCTATTGCTGTATTCAACCTTTGAAACAAACTCAAATTACTTTCTTCTTGGCCATTAGGATATAACCATTTTTCTAAGCTTCCTTTTTGCATTAATGGAAATATCAAATATTTCCTTTGGAGGTCTAAATAAGATGTTATGATTCTAATGAAATTATAGTGCCTAACTTTACCAAAAAAATTTCATTCCTTGACAAAACTCTTGTTGGCCCCCTCATTTTCCAAATTGAGAAGCTTGATAGCGACAATTGTTCCATCATTTAGAACCCCTTTGTAGACTTTTCCAAAACTACCAACTCCTAGAAAGTTGGCATCACTAAATTCATTTTTTGCAGTCATGATCTCTCCATATGATATTCTTCGATGCCTTAAAGTGAAGGATGTCTCGAACTCTGTATGAGTATGTTTCTTGCAATTTTCAATCTGCAAGATTCTCAAAAACAAAAAAAATACAACAATCACTGTAATAATAATCATAATCATAGGTATGATAACCCTTTTTGTATGCCAAATATTTTTATTCTTATGAGCAGAACATGGTGGCAGACTTACCCAAGGTCCACAGAGGTCAGGATTTCCCATGAATTCCATGGCACCAAGATTTTTGAAAACTCCTCCTTTAGGGACTTCTCTTGACAACTTGTTGAAAGAAAAATTATAATGACGAAGCATTTTGAGCTTTTCCAATGACAAGGGTATTTCACCTGATATATTGTTGTAGGATAAATCCATGTCCTCAAGACTTTGAAGCTCATTGAGTGTAATTGGAATTGGACCTTCAAGTTCATTGTGGGAAAGAATGAGGTAGTCTAGTTCTTTGCAGCTTTGGAGTGCACTTGGAATGTTGCCAGTTTATTGATTTGCAGAAATATCTGTAGCTTGAACCATATTCATCTTTCTTAGTCCTAAAGGCATAGGGCCATGAAATAAATTGTTTGAAAAGCTGATATAGAAAGCTAAATTTTCAAGCCCTGTATTTTCCCAGTGAACCTGTTGAATCGTAAGTCTAACTATAATAAGTTCACACATTTTCCTAAATTTGTAGGTATATAACCTGATAATTGATTATGATACACATCTATATATATTAACTGTTGTAAGCTAGCAATAGAATCAAGTATTTTTCCATCCAAATTATTTTTAGCCAAAACTAAAGCCCCTAAGATTTTGAGTTGCCCAATATTGAAAAGAATATTTCCTTGTAAATTGTTGGATGCCATAATTAACACTTGCAAGTTTTGAAGTGTATTAAGTGCAAAAGGGATAAGCCTTGTAAAATTATTGGTGTCTAAAAAAGGTTGTGTTAAAGCAGTTAAGTTTCCACACGTAGACCACACGTAGATGGTGTGGTTGGTTTCATAGATAATGTTGTGACTAGTCAAGTGGTGCGCCAAATGAGACAAACGCCTCTACATCTCCATGCAAATATATAAGTTATTTATTCAATTATTCTCTAGTCTTATGATATCCATGCTATGTGAAAATATAATCCAAAGCATAGTGGGAAATTTGGAAGAAAGAATGAAAAAAAAGGTGATGTAGGAAATAATGTGAACAACAACAATGGTGGCGGGGTAGGAACGATAAGAAGAATTTTAAATTTCGTTATAATATTTTTTTATTTGGATTGGATCAATATATTATCTCTCATCTATATTCATGTTAGAGGAATGGGCTTGCAAACTCACTTTTATTGGCAGTCCTTGTTTGGAAAAATTTTGATGAAAAACTTTAGGAGCCATTTTGAAGCCTTAAATGACCATTTTTTGTGGTTCTACCCTTAATATGGAATTATATTCCATAATATACTCACTAGTACATTTCCAATGGTGTAATAATTGCATCAATTGAAGTAGTCACAACATGGCAGTGCAAAGATCTCAAAACCCGCCACAACCATTATAACATTAATGGTCATACATAGGAAAAGTATTGGAATTTGCATCCATAGCTCAACTCAAAGAATAGAAAGAAATATGATAAGAAGAAAATTAGGTGGAAAACAACTTGAACATGGATGAAAATATTATTTTTACATCAATGCAAAAGGGGGTGATTTCAGTAGCCTTCAACAATAGGAAGATAAGCAATGACCAGGCTCCTCCAAATAAAGGTACAGTTCAAGATGATGAGAATCGATGCTCTATTTGACTCAATATCATAGGTGAATCTCATGGCAATAGATTTGGTAAAGAAAATGGAACTAGAGACTCATGATCATCCTAATCCATATCCATTGGTTTGGGTCAATAAGGAGGTATAGACAAGTGTGAAAAAACAATGCAGGATCAAGTTTTATATTAGCTTTTATTTTATTGATGAAGTAGAATTGGATGTAGTTCCACTTGATGTATGTGGTGTAAAATTTCATTGAAATTTTGGAACTGCTTGATGAACTAACTGAAACTAGGTTCGATTCACCAAGTCTTGTAATTTCTCTACTTTAAATTTGTAGTGGAATAGAAATAGAATTAAAAACATAGTCACACGATAAAAATTACATAATATTTTCTAGGGAACCCAACTAGGATAACCCACTACTAGCTGTAGAATTTTATTGACTAAAAATCAAGCAATTGATCTCTTTAGAAGGAAAATTGTTTCGACATAAAACAAGGTTGTTCTATATACTAATACTTAGCTCGAAACCTTATTGCAAGAATTTGACCTTTTCTCGTTATTTCCTTATGCATCCTCTACTCTTATCTCACTGTAAATCTCATATTTCTTAGCGATGGACATCCATTATTATTTATAAATGAATTCCTAAATCTTAGCATACTCCTGCAAGGAAAATTATCTTTATAAAACTACATATAGTATTCTCCTTACATGCTCTTACTAGAAACCAACTCTCACACAAACGTGTGCTCACAATTATGATTACAAAGGTACCTTTGTCCTCCTTTTATGAAATGTTATCATGCTCAAACTGGCAAGTTTAAATTTAAAACTCAGACTTGTGATTGATTTGTTAACCAAGTTAAAATGAATCTTCTAACTCGTCGTAGCCTCAATTAGAAAGTGAGACTCTCACTCTTCCTTTACAAATATAGATTCACACTTGGAGATCGATTCAACTACCTCTCCAACTCTATGCATGAGTCAAATTATCACCTTGAACTCATCCTATTTCCTAAGAACTCATGCATGCTAAAGAAAAATTGTTTCTAGTCTTTCTTGACTAAGGCACAAGTCAAGAAGACATTTCTTGCTACTATTTTCAACATGTGTCATTGTATTTAGGAATCCTTATATGTACATGTGAGATGAAATATTCATGTGGAGAACCAATGAGTATCGCCTTGTCAAGGATGGAAAATCCTTCGTCATAAACACACATAAGGGAAAGCCAAATGTATTTCTAGTGAGGCAAATTATTTGATTATTTCTAGAAAGAAGTGTGTTTTATTTTTATTTTTAAAAGAAAATCATTCTATAGAAGACTCCATGAGAGCTAATCCATCCTTATAGGGGTGCGTTAAGGAACAAAAACAACGATTAAAAGAGTTTCTATAGGCATACATGGGTGTGTTATAAGAGCCTAAAGGGATACCACACAAGAGGGAAGTGAAGCATGAGATCCATTTGTTTTTGAATTCTCTATTGCCAAACATCGGGTTATACAAGTCGTGAGTTATAAAGGAAAATGAGGTGAAGAAGAATTCACAACAACTATTGGAATGGGGATTTATTCGAAGAAGTACCTCACCATGTGGGTTACCCATTATAACTATTCCTAAGAAGGGTGGTACTTGGTAGATATGCATTGATTATAGGGAATTTAAAAAAAATACTCTGAAGAATAGGTAACCCCTACCCAAGATAGATTCTCTACTGGATTAGTTACAGTAAGCCAAATACTTCATCAAGTTGGAATTAAAGTCAGGGTATCACCAAGTTTGAGTAAAATAAGGGGTAACCTAGAATACCACATTCAAAACGAGACAAGGTTTGTATGAGTGGTTAGTTATGTCGTCTATTCTATGCAATGCACCAACTAAATTCATCAAGTTAATGAATGATACATTTTTTCCTTTTATAGATTCCTTTTTTATTGTTTATTTGGATGATATACTTGTATAAAGTGCTACATAGGAGGACCACATCGCACATTTGATGTTGGTGCTAGAGATATTGAAGAAGCACTAACTACTGGAAAATTTCAAGAGCTATGAGTTCACATAGTGGTATTTGGTGTATCAAGGATATGTGATAAGTAGAGGAGAGTTATATATATATATATCATTTAGGTCATCCTTAAGTGGCCAACCCCTACTAATGTTTCTAAGGTCGGAAGTTTCGCTAGGTAAACATAATACATAAGGAAATTCATAATCTCATTTCCAAAAGCATAGTAGCACCACTCCACTCCATGATAACAAGTGGATAGATTTTTCAGTGGGGAAAAGGTTATTAAAAGGCCTTTGAGGAGTTAAAAAATAATATTAGTCAACCACACGTTCTAGCATTACAAAAATTGCAAACACCCTTCGAATTGGAGACATATGCAAGTGGACATGTTATGGGAGTTGTCTTGATGCATGGAGGAAGGCATGTATTCTACTATTCTAAAGTATTTAATGCGATAGTTCTTAACTACCCTACCCACACCAATGAAATCTGTTCCATGGTACAAGCATTTAAAAAGTGGAAACACTATCTGATGGGAAAGGAGAAAGTAACCCACAATTATCACTGACCACTATAGCACTAATTGTATGCCCAAAGTAAGCTACAATAGACTAAGAATTATAGTCAACCAAGGTTTCTACAACAATTTCATTTACTAATTAAGTTTATTACGGGTAGCACAAAGTAATTGGAAAATATCCTTTCAAGACCACCCACATCAAAGATACATATTTCAAAAATCTTGCACACATGGAGCCTTTAACCCATGATGCATATAAAGAGGCATATAAAAATAATGAAGTCTTCAAGTAGGTGTTCAATAGTTACAGAGCAAGATTCATGTGCGCAATGGTGATAACACAATTGACTACCATATCCATAACGGGTTACTCTACAGGATGGATAAATTATACGTTCCTAAAAATGAAAATTTGTAGTTGATTAGAGAGGTTCACACCTCCCAGGTTGTAGGGCACTTTGGTGTAGAGAAGACAATGGCCAACTTACATAGGTATGCATAATTACGTAGGATGCAAGAATAGGTAGCTAAGTTCATAAGAGGATGGTTTCTTTGTTGTATGATCAAGCATAATAATAGGAAAATAGGTCTATATCATCCCTTTCCTACACCCATTCATCCATGGGAAAGAATTTCCATGGTATTTGTGGGAGGTTTAAGACCAACAATTAGAAAAGGACATGACTACTCGTTCATGGTATTAATTGACAGGTTTAGTAAGATGTGTGTTATAATTCTCTATAAAAAGACCACCTGTGGGAAAGAAGTACCAAAATTGTTCTTTAGACAGATTTTGGTTCACTTTGGGATACCAAGCAGAATTTTTTTAAATAGGGAAAAAATATTTATTAGTGCATCTTGGACTACATTGTGCAAGAAGATGGATGCAAAGTTGAAGAGGTATACAACATTCCATTTTTAGAAAGACGGGAAAATAGAAGTAATGAAAAGGAATTTTTTATGTCTTTTGAGGGGCTACAATCAAAAGCATCTAAATACTTGGGATGAAAATGTAGTATATATACAATTCTCTTATAACAGGGTACTCCACACTTCTATTGGTAAGTCTCCATTTGAAGCTTGTTTTGGATATTTTCCACCTTAACCTTTTGGTATTGCATATGGATAGAAAGGAGGAGTGAGGGAGGATCTTATGAGGGATTCCTCAAAGGAAAAAAAATTGTTGAGAAGACTAGGCAAACCCATATACATGTACATGAGATGCTGCAGAATCATAGGAAACAAATAAGGTTAGGCATGATCAACATAGAATAGAGAAGTCATTCAAAGTGGGATACAAAGTATTATTATAGTTGAGGAAGGAAAGGATACAGGATCCTGGAAATAAAATCAAGGCTATGTGATATGGTCCCTTTGAGATACTAGAAAAGGTGGAAGATAACACCTAGAGACCGAGTCTACCCCTATACATGCACATTTACTCATAGTGGATGTAGAGAATCTGAAACTCTATAAGCATTATATTGGGTAATTTAATTATGCTTCAAATTAGTTACATTAAAATGTCAATACAGGTTCATACACTTGTGATTTACACTACATTATATGTTCTAGGATATTATCTTTTCAATTTTAATCCAAAACAAGGATTCTATTCTACTAGAAGCAAGAAACAAATGATCAAGGAATGCAAATCTTAAACTAAGAAATAGTTAGAGTAATGAAATTATACTTATGATATGAAGTCTAAACAAAGCACACATATTTTTCAATAAAAGTAAAGGACATAAACCAATTAATGAAGGAAAGAATAATATATTATAGGAAAGCAATCAATTTATAATCTATAGAAAACAATAAATTTGATCCAACTATTTCAAACTTGTAAAGCAATAAACTAATTCTAGGAAAGCAATTAAATTTTGACCTATGAAAAGTAAATATAGTTTACAATATGAAAGAATTTAAATTCTAATCTATGAGTTTGTGTATTTAATCTATGAAAGATAATGACAGTTTATACTATGAATTCAAATTTATGAAAGATAGAAGACAATTACTCTATGAAAGAAATGGTAACTATAAAAAAAAAAAAAATACGAAAACTATATAAGAAAGAAATGTATCAATGCAACTAACTATGAAAGAAAAAGAAGCCGATCTTGAGAATTTAAGGACTTGTGAAACTGTTTCGAAATCTTCAGAAGGTGTGTGTATACAAAATTTAGAATTCATTTCTTTTTAAAACAATGATATGCCTAAAAATATTGTGCGAAAGATACAAGCTATCAACGAAGTTGAGTATGCCTATAAATGCCCGAGAATGTGAATGAATGCAAATTTGAATGAAATAAGCTGATACAAGTAAATGTTTTTGTGTTTTTTTATTTTAATTCAAGCGCTTGAGACCTATAAAAGAAACTAAAGTAGTGAGAAAATATCTATAAATCAAAATGAAAAATTAAGAGAGTAAATGCAACATATTAAAACATAGTAAAATAAATAAATATACTACAATTCTTCTATGCAACATGGGGTCCTCCTACCGATGCACGACATTTAGAAATGCCAAAAAAACTTGATTATCACCAGTATAACCTTCTAATTGAACTGTAATTGTAAAAAAGTACATTATTCTATTAAATTAAAGAAATGTGTGCATAACCATAAAGTTCCAACATTGACCAAAGAGATACAAAACATTATCATTCTCGCTTCTCATTGAATCATATTTAATTTATTTAAAATAAGCAACCGAGAAACTTATTGCTAGAAATATGACTAGATAAATCATAGCCAAGTGCCGTATTCATATCGACTATCTTATTCCTATAATTTTCTAATGAGTAAGAAAATATTTATTGGATACATCATCATTCATTTGTTGATATTTCGCTTCCTAGAGATTTATTCACGCTTTCTTTTGATTGATCTACTTCTAAGTAATCTAGACACATGTTCCATGGGCCACACAATTGTTGACTGAATGTTTTTATACCATGTTATTATGGTCAACTGATAATATTTTTCTCACACCCAACATACAGAATAGCATATAGGAGTTATTTGACACCTACCCATGTGCTCAGGTTGACCTGTCCACATGAGATTCTATTTGAACCTTGGATGCAATTATGAAATTTTATCAGGGCTTTAGAATATGTCAGTTTCCATGACCTTGGAAAATTAAGCCAAATTTATCAAGTAAAACACTTAGAACTAGAAATATATTGGAATTTTACCTTATTGTATCTTATGTATCTCTAATGTTTGATTATTCATGGAAAATTAGTAGGATGATGAAAAAAAAAAGTGAGTTAGAAGTGTTTTTATGGAATATGAGTAAAAAAATAAGTAATAGGTTGTGAAAAAGATGTCAATTCTTCAGCCCAATACCTTACATGATAGACCAAGAAGAGAAATAGGTACTACCTTTTATAAAGGATTTAGCTCCATATGCTAAGGAAATTTTGATAGAGGGTACAATTTTGTAGAATAGTTCTAGAACTACAAGATAATAAAAAAAAAACATGATCTTTGGCATGCTAGGTTGAAAGGAAAACTTCCATGCAACGATAAATGGTACTCTAGGGAGAACGTAGAGCAAAATTTCCATCACCTCATTTAGTCAAAAGAAATTGGGGCCAAAATCCTACCAAAATGGAGAGGTATGGTACATATTTGACAAATATATTATTTTTCATCCATCTCAATGCTATTAGAGTGGAACATTTGGAGGAATCAACTTGCAAAGTCAATTTTATCAACGGTCCCAATTTGGAAAATTTCAAGGGAAAAACTTTTGGAACCATTTTAAGCCTTAAATGACCAATTTTTGTGGTCCTAACCTTACTATGGACCTATATTCATGTTGATAGGCAGAATTTGTCTACTCATCAATAGGAGGAAACAACTTGATGTTGGGTTCTTTAATAACACAAGTCATTTGGAATAGCTTCCCCTGGCGGTTTTTATGGCTCCATTAGCCTGGTATTTCCTTCTCTTTTGAGAAAGAAATCGTTAGCAATCCATTGGTTTCCCTATTGTACAAATGTACAACTAATTAGGGGAGAGTTAATTAATTATATACAATGAATGGGAAAAAAATAGAAATATAACCCTAATTGTTGTAAAATAAATTATTAAAAGAATGAATTGTAATTTACACAAAAGGAATGATTAAAATACAATTGACTTTCACTGTAATGTAAATGTAAATGTAACAAGAAAGAACAAAACTATACTTGTTATTACTTTAAACAAATGAAATAAATTTTGATTTGTCTTATATATCTTACATCAAAAATCAAAGAATAAAATGAAATACAAAATTATAAATATGCCTTGGTCAAGTAAAATATATTAAAATATGAGGATAATTATATTTCCTATTTAATTCCAAATTTAACATTCACTTAATACTAAGTAGAATCATCCCTTGATGATAAATGAAATAAAGTAAATAATCATGGAAAATAAAGCAACCTAACTGACTATGCTTTCATTTACTTATGTGTAACAAATTCAACTTATGAAAACACAATCCATAAACTTAAAGAGAACAACATATGTAAATTAAATTATCTTCTAACAAACAACATTAGAAAAACAATTCAATTTAAAGGATAGGTAAACAAAACTAGTTTATGATAAAAAGATGAATAGATATGCTAATATCATCCCAAAAAGACATAGTCATATGAGAGATATTGTTTATATTATAAGATTTCTTGAAACACAATAAAGGAAATCTACAAAATTCTAAAAAAACAACAATAAATTTCTTTAAATAAAGTTGCAAATTATATTAAAATCATTCCACATAAACTTACAATATGTAAATTAAATTATCAATGTCACCCAAAGAAAGAACTTCGTCTATTACCAACCAACATAAATTTTTCATGTATTTATACAAAAGGGTACCCATACATAATAATTACAAAATGAAATGAAGATTTCTATTCCCATATCTCGGCGCGAAAATCCATCCTATAGATATATTGAGGCAAACCATTTGCTCGAGAAAGGGTCCTCTCATTTAGAGTTATAACCAAATCCCCAATATAAGACACTTTACCGTCAAATACATGTGCAAACTATAAAGAAAATTCATCTTCTCATGTGCAAATTGTGCCAACCTTCTGCTACCAGTCTTCGCTCACAAGAATTATACTCCATAATTTTCTCTGCGTCCTCCATAGGAGAAGACTCATGGCGATCATATTTTAATTTCCCCACAACTACTTAGAGACCGATAAAGTTACCTATTTATTCAGTTCCTTAGAACTTGTACAGATATGAACAGAGTTAATCATAACTTTCTTCAACGATTAATTTGAGCGACTTGTGGGATGAAAATGCGAGTAAACTAAACAATACTCCCATACACACTACTAAATAGAATAACTACCTCAAGTTACACTGAAAACAATAAGAAATGGGTAAGGATATGGAATTAATTAAAGTGAATTAATTAGAGACTTGACGCATTTTTTAGTTGAAACCTAACTTTCCATTGGTGTTGAACGTAAATGAGAGATGGATCTATGATTTACTTGAGTGCCAAGCTCGAAACCTCGGTACAATTTCACACAATATCTCCCATCGGATTCACAAAGGTGTCGATTATTTCCATCAGTTGATTATGAAGGCATTGAGGTAAGTATTACAATGTAGATCCTTCTTCTCTACGAATCATTTGGTGGCATTGATAAATTGACCTCCATGCGTGGACTGTGTATTGGAGGTCGAAGGAATTTGACAAGGCTTGGAAATATGCACAGTTGAAGGTGGATAGCGTAGCATGATCGATTGCTCTGTGGTATTCTGGATTCCAATGACTCAACCAACTAGAAACTTGTTGGTAGCGTTTTCAATTGCGGTCATTCTAGTTTATTTTAAGATAAGTGCGAAAGCACAATTTTTGTTTAAATATTAATTTTTCTTTAAATCCTTGCTTATCCATAATGGAATTATATTGGATATAAATTCCAGCATCATTAAGTCAACCTTTTGATGTTCCATTACAACTTACCTTTGTGTATTTCCTATGACCAAAGACTCAAAGGCTTGCTACACTGCAAGTATTGTTTGCTATCAACATGAATCAACATTGTCTTCTTCAAACAAATAGTTTTTTCTTGATAATCCTTACTACAGTTGTCCCACATAAGGAAGCAAGGTTTTACCTAGCATACTAAATATGTTAGAGGTAATTCAAAATTTATACTAGAATTTGTTGTGTTGAATTGGGGAGACATGAGTATTTGGGACCTAGTCAAATCCCTCCTAGGTTGTACTGGAAGATATGGACAACCATCTTATTCCTTTATTTACTACATACTACTCTATTCTACCCTACTTGACAAAATTAAAACTTCTTCTCATTAATATAGGTATATTTTGAGTGAAAACACATGCACAAAAAGGTTACAAATGAGTTCATATTCCTATTGAAGATATCAACTTTGATATATACTCGAATATGAAGAACCAACTGATTTCCTTGATATAGTGGCAAGAGATGTCGAAGGATAAAGTGTTGGTATGCCTTGATCATAACCAAGAACCATCTTTCAATATAGTCATAACTCTCTTGAACTTCTTCTTCATTACCCCTGATTTGTGTATCTTATGTTACCACATACACTTGATATTCGGTCTCTTGACTAGTCACAAGTTCTAGTGATGTGCACAATGAGATCTCCTTAAATTCTTCATCAATGGTACTTCCTTGTTAATTAATATCTTCCAAGTCTTATTCCTTCGGTTGGCCATTAAGTTTCTACTTTGTTATAACTTTCTGAAGGATAGGTATATTCCTGATGGATTTCATGATTTGTTCATCTTGAAGTGCAAATATGTTTGCAGTTGCTTCCAATATTTGATCAATTTCTTTGAGTAACATTCTTCCTCAAACTTAACTTGACCCTCCTTGAATTCTTACTACTCATTCTACTAATCCTTGTTTTGTACATGGACTAGTGTGTGTGGGGTTTTTCCAACCAAAACAAAATCCTAAGGAAATTAATGAAATCTTGCACACTACTCAAAATAAATTCGGAAGATGGCATGTATTTGGGAAACTAATGTTAAATTGTGACCTTGTTGTCTCCAAATTGTCTTTTGGCATGACAAATGTTTCCATTTCCATGTAATACTCCAGAGGAAAGCACACCAAACCAATCTAAAATTTGCATGAAATGAACAACAAGGCTTTGGTGAAGCCCACTATAGTGGATGTGTTAAGCTAGAACCCCTCCAATAATTTTGAAGTAGGCATCTTTGCATATTATCCTCCCCCAAGTTGTGTAATTTAAAAATTGACCTACATACCTATGCTCTAATCCCTTTAGCACCTTTCTTGGAAACAACATCAAAATATTGAGCTATTTATTTTCATAAACCTCACACATTTATCATCAACCTGGAGCTTGTAGACATATAAGGTAGAAACACAGTATGTGGAAGACTAAAGCCTAAGTTGTCTTGAAAGCATAACAACTAAAAACACTCAAAATAAAATTTTCATAGTGTAATGCCCAGTAATAATAATAGTAACAATAATAATAAGAAAATTAATAATTATAATAATTATAATAAAGTAAATAAAAAAATATTAATATATATAAATAGAATAAAAATTAAGTTAGAAAAGATAAAATAACAATTAATGACAAAAAAAATATGAATAAATAAATAAAATGATAAATAACAAAAAAATATAATAATAAATAAATAAAATAAAAGTTTGCATGGACACATGGATGGTGTACATGCAAATCCCTTTCCAATCCCCTTATGATTTTTGGAACAATTTGTTCTATTTGATGGCGGTGAAGGGGGAAGAAGAGGCATGCATTCATTCACTCATTCTTGAGGAAGGAAATGTTGTAGGAAGAAAATAATTGATAGTAGTAAGTTGGTTGAGGGCTAGGGGATGACAGGTGCAAGAAGTATTGGCTGCAACTTGTCTAAAGTTGGGTGGAGAGTCATCCCCAAAACCTTGTTGTGGGTATTTTTGGGTGTTGGTTTTGTACTTATTTCTTACATTTTTTTCCCCATTTTACCTCATGACTACAACCATTGGGCCTATCTTTGCCTCTTTTTCCTACCTTTCTATCTTAACTTGTATTGTTTCACATTCTTTTCATTACCTTGCCATTTCATCAATTATTATGATGTATCATGTCTTTTTATGACCAAGTGAGGATGAATGTTTGGAGAATATCTATGGTATTTTCTTGTCTTTCCAGATACTATTTGTAGCACAAAAGATATAGAGCACTAGGTGTACAAGAGTAGTTAAAGGTGTGATGTTACAGTGAGCTATTACACCACGGAGCTATTACACCATGTTGTTACAGACCCGCTGACGGACTGCTGTTACAGTTGTACAACTGACTGGATCTCGTCAACTTCTGATGCTGACTTGTCCTTTAGTTGTTACACTACAGTTGTGATTTATCGCAATAGCTGTAGAAGTTATTAAGTATTGTATTTTTGGATAACAGCCTCTAGGCGGTTTTTATTGCAATCTATATTTTTCCAGTCAGACCTTTTATTAAGAAAGTGGTTGTAACCATATGTATTATATTTTGATCAGCATGAGAACCATAAATGACTAATCCTTCCCTTATTTTTCTAAGATGTAACCACTATATAGTTCTCGACCCTTGAGGTCAAAAGGTTAGCAGAGAACAACATTACTTTGGCTCTGTAATTTTGATCATATTAATACAAGTTATCATGTTGTTGTTGTTACATGCATCATCTGATTTAGTTTCCATTCGATTATTTCTCTTCATGTGCCTTGCTAGGGAGGAAGGGTCCTCCTCTTTAGCAGGGATTCCAGTGATTAAGGTAGTTGTATATATACATATTTCTATTTGCTTTATGTATCATTGGAAGTGTTGTTGTTGTTGTTATTAGATGTGAATAGATCTGCTTCAATTCCAATATTTTATATGTTGTTACACATGTGAGATTATAGATACTAGTTGGGTAACTATTGTGTGGCGCGTTAGGACAGATTAATTGAGGTGTAATCACGGTCTTGTAGATCATTTTATTTCTGCATGAGTGATTTCTTTCCAGCATTTACTTCAGCAATTATTTCCTTTATTTGGATTTTCTTCTGGTTTAATGTATCGGCACAGATAGTGCAGTTGTCATTGAAATAAAAGACGTCCCTAGATTGATCATTTATGTGTATTGTTTTAGTCATTTAACTATGATTAATACAACCCAACATTTTGGTGTCGTTGTCGGGGATGGAAGTGATGATCCAATCAACCATAGTTGTTTGTTAGGAGATAGAGTATACCCAGTCAACAGTTTTTGAGCAGTAAGACGAGAGGTAAGAACCTCCGCATCACTCTAACATACCTGAGTGGGCTCACCAATGCTACACTGGGGCACTTAGAGGTGCAATTTATGTGTGTTTTTTAGTGTGTCTCCAACGACACAATTTTCGAGCTGTAAGACGAGAGGTAAGAACCTACACATCACTCTAACATACCTGAGCAAGCTCACCAATGTCTTGTTGGGACACTTAGAAGTGATTTTGGGTGTTTTCTTTAAGGTGTCTGTAACTATATAGTCATTGGGCGGTAAGACGAAAGGTAAGACCATGCACAGTTCTCTAACGTACTTGGGCGAGCTCACCACTATAGAAACTGAAGCACTTGTAGGATGAATTGATACACATAGGGTCCATGTGTGCTAGTAGGACAATAGAAAAATCCACAAAAACCCCCCACTCTACTAACTACAGGAAAGACGGGTGGTAAGAAGGAAAAGAAGAGTGTAGGCTTGGGAAGAAAGACATTCTTTGGAGATCTAATCTCAAGGGAAGAAAAGGAATAGTCTACTTCATACAAAGATAATAGGAAGACAGGACCACAAAAATCGACTACTATATCAAAGCCTGAGGCATTGGTGCCTTCTGTGTCTGTGCCTCACCACCCTTCGAACAACATATCAACTCCTAATATCAAGACTGCAGATCTAAATCAACAGTGGAAAATCATTAATCTAGATCTGAGAATCAAAGGACAAGGGAAGACCAGTGGGGAGTATCAGAGACCTGAGGAACAACATTTGATTGATCATCATTTGGACGCTAGTAGTGCAGTCAAACAGCTAGTCTTGGAACAACCTGATCATTTTATTTATCAATCTCCTGTATACTCCGAGGACAGTTCATCCCATCAAGAAGAATCAGCCATGGGGGAAGAGAATGTCAATACAGATAGCTCTGTTACTTTTGAATTCCCAATAATAGTAACACGGGATGAGGCTCCTATGAAAAATATTCCTTTGTCATCCCTCCCATCCTTTCAAGGGATGGTTGTTGAAGATCCTGATACTTTTTTTTTCGAATTCAACGTGTTGTGTAGAGGATATGACTACACTTTAAACGCCCAGAAGCTAAAGTTTTTTCCTGCTACTCTGAAAGGAGTAGCATTAAGATGGTTCATGAGACTGGGTGTTGGCACGATTCGAACCTGGAATGACATGAGGGAGGCCTTTCTCTTTAAGTATCAAGATTACTGTCGAACCAGGGATTTGAAGGAAGAGATTTTCATAATTGCACAGAAGGAGGAGGAGAGCTTGGAAGACTATATGGAGTGATTCCATTACAATTTACAGAGGTATAAGTTCAGTAACTTAACCTCGAAAATTTTGAAACCAATATTCTTAAGAGGTATAAGAGATGACTTTCTGGAGCATTTGAATCTATTGGGAAAAGGAGATATATTCAAGAATCGCTTGAAGAAATAATGAAGCTTTGCCTGTGGAGCTCAAGAGGATCGGTCAAAGGGATAAGTTCAGTTCGGGACGCTTCAGTCCGAATACAGAAGTCCACCAGTGGAGGAGTAACCCGAGCAGAGATCGGAAATCTATTTGAATATTTTAAAACCGACCTCCTTAGCACTCTCTCTGCCTAGATCACTACAGTACAAGTTAAGAAAGCACAAGTAGAAGTTGAAGCAGCCTTAGCAATATTTTGTCCCTGATGCAAAAAGAAACATCTGGAAAGAGAATGTGGACTGAGTAGCGTCAGCTTGTGCAACATCTGCGAATTGGCACATTCTACGAATTAATGTCTTGAATTGCCTAGACTGAAGGTCGTACTTCAAGAATCAAGCGAGGATGTCCAGTCTTCCTATTTCATCGAATAAAAGAAGCCATGGAAGCCATGACATATAGGTACACCTCCATATTTTTCCCCTTTTTATCCTTGGAATAATGTTTATAATAGTCAACAATATCCTTGGCAGTATCCTACTCCTCCCTCAACACAATTTCCTTCACCATGGAACCAGTGGCCTTCCCCTCCTCCAATGCAATATCCTCCATCACAACCTCATCCTTGGAGCCAGAATTAGAGAGGTAATGGCCAGGGTCCAGTACCCCTTGCATTACCAATGCAACAACAGTTACAACTTCCTTCTCTTCAAAATCATGCACCTTTTGTCTGACCCCAATTACCTATGCAACCTAACCCCAATATGAATAATAAGGCAGTCTAGAGAATAGATGCTCCAGTTACCTTCTAGAATTATCTTATTACTCCCATTGGACTCAATGAGGTTCAGCTTCGCTCGGGAAAAGTAATCAGACCTGAACATACTCCCATTATCATCGAAGAAGAATGTGAGTCACCTAGGAAGGATATGGTCGATTCTGAGACAGCTGTTACACATGTATCAGCTGATATAGCACTAGCTATTACACTTGTAGCAGCGAGATCGGGAGGGTTTGATGTTTCTACAGCAACCAACTCGAGCAAGGCTAGTGCATTTGTGACAGCTAACTCAGTTGTCAAAACAGGATCCTCCATACCCTCAACGATTAACTAAAACTAGGCCAGCCTCACAACCTGAATCTAAATTCCTAAAGGAACTGCAAAATTTGTATGTGTGGATTCCGTTGTTACATGCTCTTAAGGAAGTACCTATCTATGCTACAATAATGAGGGATCTGTGTGTCAAAAATCCTGGAAGAAAACCAAAAGACCCTGCTACTATCCATGTTATGGGGAAACTGTCTGATCTTATGATTGATCAACCTTTGTTAACTAATAATAATGACCCAAGGAATCCTACAGTGATTGTCCATATTGATGACCAACCCATATCCAACACTTTAATTGATTTGGGAGCAGCCATTAATGTCATGACAAAAGACCTCTATATCTCCTAGGACTTCATGGACTTAGACCTACACCCACAGTTCTTGAATTAGCATATAGGTCCCGTGTCAAGCCTGAAGGAACGATAGAAGATGTGGTTATCACTGTGGCTCAATGGAATTATCCAGCTGATTATTCGACTGATTTTCTCATTTTACAAACCAAATCTAATTTGGGGGGTCATCATTTAATCTTGGGAAGACCGTGGCTAGCCACTGCAGATGCATATATCGGATGCAGGTCCAGATCTATGGTGATCTCAAATGGGCAGGCCACTCAGAACCTAAACCTTTACCCCCCAGAAAAACCTCACATGGATTTGAGTAGTCCCTAGTGGGACAAATTTGAACCTGAATCTGATCTTTCCCTACCTCTCCTCACGCTTGGAAAAGCACAATACTTTGAGGATGAAACAAAGGATGATATCATTAATGGTTTTATTAGAAATTCACTCTTTTTTGCCTCCATTAGAGATATGGGGGAAGAATATGAGGTAGATGATGTAATCATTGCACATTTGAGAACTAATCTGCATACTACCAGCAGTCCCGTTGAAATTGAACCTGGGAAATATTTAAACATTAATCCTAACCTGACTGCTGAACAAAACAGATTGTTGATATAGCTGTTACAAAAATATAAAAAGGCATTTACATGGGACTATACTGATATGAAAGGAATCCATCCTAGTCTATGCACTCACCACATTTATCTTAAAGAGTACTATAAAACAATTAGACCACCGCAACGCCAAATGAATCTCACACTTAAGGAGATAGTGAAAGAAGAATTGCAGAAGCTCCTTAATGTTAATTTCATCTACCCCATTTCTGATAGCCAGTGGATGTCTCCACTTTTCATAGTTTCTAAAAAGAATGGCAAGTGGAGATTCTGTGTAGACTATAGAGAGCTTAACAAGGCCACTCAAAAGGACCATTTCCCTTTACCATTCATTGATCAGGTCCTGGACACTCTCTCTGGGAATTTTTTTTTTTTCATTCCTGGATGGATTCAGTGGCTATAATCAAATACAGATTTCCCCAAAAGACCAAGACAATACAACCTTCACTTGCCCGTGGGGTACTTTTGCATACAGAGTCATTCATTTTGGCCTCTGTAATGTGCCAGCAACTTTTCAAAGGGCAATATTGGGTATTTTTATGATCTCTTAAATGATTTCCTTGAAATCTTTATGGATGATTTTACACCCTACGGGGATGCCTTTGAAACAACATTAGTCAATTTGGAAAAGGTGTTGAAACGTTGTGAACAAACTAATGTTTCTCTGAGCACAGAGAAATGCCACATGATGATGACCGAGGGAATTGTGTTCAGACATTTCATTTTGGCAGATGGAATCAAGGTAGATCCTGCAAAAATTGAGGTAATCTCGAAAATCCCAACTCCTAAGACTCCAAAATATGTACGTGTTTTTTTGGGACATGCAAGGTATTATAGGAAATTTATAGAGAATTTTTCAAAGATTGCATCTCCTCTATTTTCTTTTCTCATGAAAGATGCAGAATTTGTGTGGACAGGAAAGTGTGAGCAAGCCTTTTTGAAGTTAAAGAACTCTATAATAGCAACACCTGTTTTACGAGGACCAAACTGGAGATTGCCATTCCATATCACTACAGATGCATCTAACATAGTTGTGGGTGATGTTTTGGGGCAGTAGGAGGAGAAGAAACCTTATGCCATTTATTACATCAACAAGAATCTAATTTCAGCAGAACTCAACTACACAGTGACTAAAAATGAATTCCTAGCAGTAGTGCATGCTATCAACAAATTTTGGCACTACATCACCAGGTATCAAGTATTTGGACACACTAACCATGCTGCAATTTTATTTTTAATGAACAAACCTATTACGAATGGTAGAGTTACACGATGGTTATTGTTGTTACATGAATTTGATATCACTATTTTAGATAAACCAGGAAAAGATAATGTGGTTGCTAATTTTATTTCTATATTAAATATAAGTGATGACTGCACTCCCATTGAGGATTATTTTCCAAATGAATATCTTTTTTCCATCTCTACTCACTCACTGTGGTATGCAGATATAGCCAATTCTCTTGTTGTAGGAAATTTTCCACACCAGCTATATTCAAAATAAAAGAGGAAGATTATACAACAGAGTACTACCTACTCCTGGGTAGCGAACAATCTCTATTACACTGGGCACGACTTTCAGATTAGGTGATGTGTTAGAGAAGATGATGTATTTGAGATCTTGAAAGATTATCATGAGGAGCCCTATGGAGGGAATTTTTCTGACAAAAGGACAGGATATAAAGTACTATAAACAGGGTACTACTAGCCAACTATATTCCAGGATGCCAAGAAGTTTGTGAAGGGATGTGATAGCTGCCAACTGATGGGCCAAACTCTGAAGTCAGATGAGATATCAATACAATCTCAGATAGTGATAGGACCATTTGAGAAATGGACCTTGGACTTTGTAGGGCAAATTAATCCTTCATCATAGCAAAAATAACACATGTTGGTCTACACTAACTATGTCACAAAGTGGGTCAAAGCAAAGGCACTAATTAGAGCTACAAAGCAGGTTGTTTCATACTTCCTGTTTGAATATATCTTTGTTCGCTTCGGGATGCCCAGGGAGATAGTGAAAAATGGAGGGCCTCAGTTCACATCTCATTTGATCAAGAAGCTGGTTGAGAAGTATGGAATTCATCACAAGATCACTTCACCTTATCACCCACAAAAAAATGGTCAAGTAGAAAGCACCAATAAAGTCATTGAGGGAATTTTAACGAAGACAGTAGCCAGCCACCGAAGAAATTGGGCCGAGAAACTTTCAGAAGTGTTGTGGGCTTACAAAACAACATGGAGGAATACTACATGCTTCTCACCATATGAATTGGTGTATGGTAAGAATCCTTTATTCCCCATAGAGTTCGAGATAAATAAATTAAGAACAGTATTGCAGGTCAATATGGACTTAAGCACAACACAAAAACAAATATTGGACCAAGTCAATGAGTTGGAAGAGAAATGGTTGGTTGCCATTCAGTAGACAGAGATCATTCAGTAGTAGAGAGCTAGATGGCACGATGGTTTTATTAAGAAGAAGAAGTTCCAGAAACAAGATTAGGCTCTCTTGTATGGTTCAATGTTCAAGGATTTCAAAGGCAAGCTCTGGACTAGATGGCTAGGTCCTTACGAAGTAGACATCATCTTTGACAATGAGACTGTACAATTGGTCACCATCGACAGTGCTAAGACACTGTTACTGGTTAATGGGCATCGTCTAAGGTTATATCATCAACCTGCTTCGATGGAATCATTTGTTAACATTGTCACAGACTCTAATCTTCATATTACAGTAGTAGAGGAACATTCCCCTAGGCAGCCTAAAATTTGAAATTCCAATAAGCACAGTAGCTGAAAACCGTTTTTGTGGCAGCTGTTACACCTGTTTAAAAAAAAAAAACATAAAAATTAAAAAAAAAAATAATAATCATAATAAAAATAAAAAATCTAGCTATGAAAACCTCTTTCTGGGTTGCAGTCAGACAATTTGTAACAACTGAAAAACCACTCATGTGGCAGCTATTACAAACTTTTTTTCTTCCTTCCTAAAAACATCATTTTTCATTCCTGATACATTTTACAGGATGATGTTATTTATTTGATTTTCGTTATGTACCTATTTCTTCTAATCATCATGTTTTCTGAAGAATAATCTGAAGGTTGTCTTGCTTGTTACATATCTAACAACTGACAACCATGAACATTATTTCTCATTTTCATCGCATGCAACAATAATTGTTCCAACCAAGCATGACTGCCATGATCATTGCAAGCAGTACGCCGCTAATTCAAAATCCTCCTCCACGTCGCTTCAAGTATGTCATTCAAAAGGTAACGTCATCATTTATAGTTTGGTGATTAATGGCAAAAGTAATGATATTCCCATGACGACCGTGGGCAGCCATCACCATTAAAGCAGGGGGGGATATATCTTGTAATTTTTCAAAAATCTGTAATCATAAACTATTATCAACCCCGCATGCATCCAATTAATAGCACAATCACCAATAATGACTAAATCCGTTCAGAAAGAGCGTGTGCACTTAGAACCCATTACTTTCCATAACAAGACATTTATGAAGAGTTGTGTGAGGTACGATCTAGTAATCCGTAAATCATGTCACCTCCCATCTCCCTCCTCGACTGAAGCCTTGTATCCTCGTTCCTCAAACTCGTCATCTGGGATAAGTAGAGTAAGGATACGAGAGGAAGTAAACAACATAGTGACATTACAGTGGGTTGAGCAGTAAGGAGCGAGTTCAGAAAAAACAACAAGATGGATGGAGCAGCAGTTAGGCACGAGCCAGATTCCATAAATGCCTTGCAGAACTGTCCAAAATCCTACCAGGTATTCAGATATGTCGGATGGATTGCATACTTCCAGAAGTTGGAAGGCTCAGATGAGGCGATTGCAATCGAATTCGCTCAGAATTTGAATAACCACTAGACCTAAGTCAGGGGCCAACAAATTGAGGTGACTGAAGAAGTAATCGCCTAAGTAACTACATTGCAGTAGAGGGACGGAGGTGGTTTAACAGAAAAATCAATGACCCCTCTTTGAAAGAAGACTTCCTAGAAGGAGAAGAAAAGTTGGAGAATAAAGGGATAGGAATTGATAGGTTATCACTCCCTCAGCCATGGGAATATGTCGCCTTGGGTTTAATCAAATAAATCATTTGTGAGGGAAGATCCACAATTATGTTTAATTATCAATTCCCTATACTCAATCACCTTCAACACCAACAAAAGATTAACCTTCCATTCTACTTATTGGGGAACATTAAGCATATGGCGGCGATAGTGAAGACAATAGCACATACGGAAGCATGTGTGACCAATCACAGACTCATAAAATTGATCTTGATGGATGCCCTAAGCCAGAAAGGGAGGAGCTGGGAAGAATTTAAGAGAAAAATGTCGAGGACAAGCCGAGGAAAACAGGTCACGATTTCGGGAGAAATTCAAGCAAACGATGAGACCCAGACTCAGCCTGCCAAGGTTAAAGTTGGGAAAGAGCCCACTAATGAACCAATTGGGGATAGACGGACAAAATGGAGGGTGAAAGTTAATTTACCCATAGAACCTTCACCCATAGCCAGACAATAGAAAGAAGAAGAAGTATCGGAAGAAGAAAGAGAACCCTCCTCATCATGTAAGGACGAAACTCATATCCTGCTTTTATAACTTGAAAATATAAGAAAGGAAAATGAAAAATTGAAATAAAGACTATCTAAGGAGAAGGAAATATTGGTACCTATATGCATGGCATGTTTTCAAGAACTTATAATAGTAGGGTATAAGGTTTGTGGCGAGAACACCAGCCCATTGGAAACAAAAACAAAACTACAGGAGGTTGTTACACAAGAACCTGCTAAGGATACTACTGTTACACAAGAACTAACAGTTAAAGAAGAGCCTCCTATAGTAATTGACCTAGAGCCCGATACACAAGAACCTGTGGAGGCCACTACTGTTATAGAAGAAACAGAAATGGACACAAAGGCTACTCGAGGAGGAAACAAAGGCACTGATACACAAGAACTTACTGATGAAGTTGTTGTTACACAAGAGCCAGCAACAGAGGTGGAGCAAACCCATTCAACATAGGTTGTTACACCCATTATTGAAGTTGATACTAAATGCAGAAGAACATCAGGTCCCGTCTCGGGATGGAGTTATGAGAAAATCTTATTAATTTCCGAATTACAGAAGTGGAAACATGAAGCAATCCCCTTTGGGAGGGGATGATTTCGCTGAAAGAGCATCGAAAGGAGATAAGCGCTCTACATGAAAATTGGATGAAAGAATAATTAAATAAAGGATGGGAGAATTATAAGAAGAAGGAAGCTATGAAGAAGCAGGAGGATCAGTTGCTGTTGTAATAGTAGCAGGTTCAGGATCTTACCATGGATAAGAAAAAACTTCATGACCTTGCCCTCAATCTGCTGGGGTGTAGGCGAACTTCCCCATCCTATCCCATTTTTATATGGGAACGTTACTTTCTGTTCCAGATGAAAGCTATTATGGAGGACAGACCCTATCTATGTTCTTCCACTTGCACATTCCTAGATGTCTTCCTGCCTTCCGAATTTGACAAACAAATTCTGTTGTGTGAGTTATTCTTGCACAATATCATTTGCGAGCATGTGAGAATGAAAATGGTGGTGATAATATTCTCCTATATGGGGGATCTGAAGCTACGAACTTTTGTGTCCTTCATGAAGAGTCATATTGAGTGGCATTTGCCCACCAAATCTATTGATGCCAATGAAGAGAAGATGCCATTATGGATCCGGGCATAACTAGGACGGGCCATCGAGTTAAGGCGGGAATTTAGAAGAATTTTGAGCACTCTTGGGATAAGAGAACCTACTACCACTTACAAAAGAAGGATTGTGAAATTATGTCTCAATCAGTTCTCAATGATGAAGATTCGAGCCTTGACTGGGTGCTTGAAATGCACGGAAGCCAACAGTGTTGAGCTGCTGAAGGGGGGGCCATTTTCATTCCATAATTTTGTGGTGGTTGTTACACATGTACCATCATATGCACAGATATTACAAACACTTGCTGCTTCCTGGCTTGGGTTAAGGTTCAAGTTCCCTTTGATCTGGCTGCCAATTGAGGATTACCAGAGTAACTATGAATTGAACAAGTATGAATCAGAATCATGGGTACGATAGCTGATGACTAATCAAGGGTATAGGTCTGTAGATGAAGATACAGTCGGCGCTTATTATCTCACTGACCTGCACCAGAGATATTCTCATTAGAGATGAGATGTTGCATGAGGAAATGCAAGTGTTTCAGCTAGGGTGAGATCTTGGATGTTGGTTTTGTACTTATTTCTTACGTTCGTTTCCCCCATTTTACCTCATGACTACAACCACTAGGCCTATCTTTGCCTCTTTTTCCTACCTTTCTATCTTAAATTGTGTTGTTTCACCTTATTTTCATTACCTTGCCATTTCATCAATTATTATGATGTATCGTGTCTTTTTATGACTAACTGAGGATGAATGCTTGGAGAAGATCTATGGTATTTTTTTTCCCTTCCAGATACTATTTGTATCACAAAAGATACAGAACATGAGGCATACATGACCAGCTAAAGGTGTGTTGTTACAGTGAGCTGTACACCACGACGTTGTTACACCATGCTGTTACAGACCCACTGACGAACTGTTGTTACAGCTGTACCGCTGACTGGATCTCGTCAACTTCTGATGCTGACCTATTCTTTAGTTGTTACACTATAGTTGTGATTTATCGTGATAGTTGTAGAAGTTATTAAGTATTGTATTTTTAGATAACAACCTCTAGGAGGTTTTGATTGCATCTATATTTTCTAGTCAAACCTTTTATTAAGAAAGTGGTTGTAACCATATGTATTATATTTTGATCAGCATGAGAATCATAAGATTCCCATGACTGATCCATCCCTAATTTTTTTGAGATGTAACCACTATATGTTTATCGACCCTTGAGGTCGAAAGGTTAGCAGAGAACAACATTACTTTGGCTTTGTAATTTTGATCATATTAATACAATTTATCATGTTGTTGTTGTTACATGCATCATATGATTTAGTTTTCGTTCGATTCTTTCTCTTCCTATGCCCTGTTAGGGAGGAAGGGCCCTCCTCTTTAGCAAGGATTGCAGTGATTAAGGTAGTTGTATATATATATATATCTATTTGATTTATGTATCAGTGGAAAATTTGTTGCTGCTGTTATTAGCTGTGAATAGATGTGCTTCAATTCGAATATTTTATATGTTGTTACACATGTGAGATTAGAGATACCAGCTGGGTAACTATTGTGTGGCGCACTAGGATAGATTAATTGAGGTGTGATCACAATCTTTTAGATCATTTTATTTCTGTATGAGTGATTTCTTTCCAGCATTGACTTCAACAACAATTTTCTTTATTTGGATTTTCTTCTGGTTTGATGTATCGGTACAGACAGTGCGACTGCCATTGAAATAAAAGACGTCCCTAGATTGATAATTTGTGTGTATTATTTTATTCATTTAACCGTGATTAATACATCCCAACAGATATAATTCCAAATCAATGGAATTCAAACAATGTCACAACACTATAAATGTCAGTAAAAATCTTCACTCCTCAGGTACATGATACTTTTTAAGTTTTCTTGAATATGTTAAGAGCTTGGTTGTTGTATTTTGTTGTTGCTTAATTTTTGGGATGTTACACATAATATCAGAGTGAGGTTCAAAGTTTCAAACCCTAGTTATCTCTCAAAAAAACATTTTAAATTATTACTGCATATATAATTAGATTTATTATTGTTATTTTAGAATTACTTAGATCTAATTAGATTTACTTGCAAGCATAATATTTTCATTTTAGATATGTATATTGTTAACGTTGTCATTTTAGATCTGTAAATTTTTAACGTTGTCATTATCTATCTATAGATTTTTATTTGACGAAATAGATTTGCTAAAAAAAAATCATAATATACAAAAATGAAGCTTGCAAGAGCTAGAAATGGGACAATCTGAGTATTCCATATCATTTATGAATTTCAATTTGGATAGACAATGTCATGTATTAAGAATTCACAGTAAACCAATAACTGTAAATTTATATGAGGGATCAAGCTTCTATTTTTGATATAGGGTATCAAGCCTAAATGTGAACCTTAATGGGTTTTAAAAGGATTTTCAAGGTGTTTACTTTCACTAATGATTTTTGTGAAAATAATAGATTCCAAGTAAAGGGGTCTAAAGTGAATGAGCTTAAGACAAAGGAACTTAATCCATATATGAAAATAACACAGTTCTCCCAAATAGACCTAGATTAGATCAATGAATCATGTAGAAATTGTAGGTTTTAACCCTATACAAAAATTACGTGTAGACGAATTATAAAAACAGAAAATAAACAATGGTGAAAACATTAAACATAGAACAAATATACACAAATATTTTCCCCTGGATCCTAAAACCAAGACTAATATATTGATTTTTAATTATATTCCTTTCAATGTTACAATACAAATATATACATGTCAAAGCATTCATAAACCCTAATCCATTAACCATGGATTAGAACATAATCGTATTTCCCTTGACCAGATCTACAAAATACCATAGGTAGAAAACTAGCATGCCCAAAATCATGTGCAAGACCCATGCACAAAACCATAGGTAGGTCTGCCCACCTATTATAGGGCCCAAAAAAAAATCTTAGGGTGCTTCCGCCCCCCTACAAACCCCCCAATAGGGAGGGCTATGCCCCCCTGTGACCTTCCTACTGTGATCGATGCAACAAACAAGGGCACCTATCTCCCGCCTATGACCCCCCACGTGTGTTACTATTCATGGAAATAATATTACACACACCCAATGTTCTCCCACTTGTTGTTTTATTTTCCACACATGGGGGTCACAGGAGAGATTACTCATTGATCTAGCTCTGTAATGCCCATGATTTCTCTACACCAAGAAAATTTCTCAGTGCTTACAAACTTCATCAATACATCTGCAACATTCTTCAAAGTGTCTACCTTTACCAACAACACATTTTTGTCCTTAACCATATACCTCACAAAGTGATACTAAACATCAATGTGCTTTGTCTTTAAGTGATAAGCAGGGTTCTTTGCCAAGAAAATTGTACTTTGGCTGTCATAGTCTATCCTTAGCTCGTTGTACCAACCCCATACTTGAACACAATCTCTGCAACCAAAATGTTTCCTTTCTTGCATGAGTTTATGTCATGTATTCAACCTATGTATTTGAAAGAACCACTACAGACTGCCTCTTACTCATCCTGAATCCACAAAGGAAGGGATAGATATTCACTATTAAGGTCTCCTAGGTACATAGCAAGGAAAAGTATGAGGTGAAAATACCTCTACCATGGTTAAATATTGTTATCAATATAAGAAGCAGTACAAGTATGAAATAATGGTTCATGAAGGTGGAATCATATTAGAAGAATATGGTTGAAGTAAGAGCTCATGACATCATTATAAAATCTTGAAAGGATAGTGTAAGTAGAAGTCTACATGGAAAGGAAGTAGCTCTTGGCAACCTCATTTGAATCACAAGTAGTAAATATGTAGAAAGTAATCTAGCATGATAGAAGATAGAAATAAATCATCATACATCATCTATAGGAGGGAGAATTTGCAGAATGCATATAATTACGATCCTTTGTTGGAATCTTCATTAGAAGGTTCACCTCTCATGGAATAAGCAAGTGTCTCATTGAGAATTCCACCTTGTACTAGGTTCATTGGTTAGAAGGATGATGATATAGTGATAATGGAATGCAACATGGTTGAAGAAATTTCAAGCAAGGAAAGGAAGTTTCCGAAGGAAGTATAGTTGAACAAAAGAATAAAAAAAGGTATGCATATATTTGATAGATTAAGTCATGACATCATATAGTTGCAAATAACATGGGTGAATTCTCTACCTCATAAGAATGATCAAGGTAAAGGGATCTCTTCCTTTGAAAAGATGCATGAAGGCATGTTTCACATTTTTAAAAGATGAAATCAACATAATATTTCCTCATATGGAATATGGGGTAGTTGAAAAAGATAAAGTAAATATGGATGGAAGTTCCTGGGAAGCAATATGTGAAGAAATAAAGAAGAGATCATGAAAGATGTAACTATAGTCATGTAATAAAAATAATAAATAAACATCTGATGACTAGAAGAATTAGATATGATATCTCCATAGAAAGGATATGAAGACTTTGAAAAAACATGTAAATAAAAGGTACCCTTGAAATTGAAAGCCTCAGAGATATATTTATGAATGTGTAGGATTTGGATGCTGCAAGAAGCAGATTTCATGATGAAAGGCCATCAAAAAAGATAACTTTGATTTGATGTTCATTTTTATTCTTGAACAACATCTAGATGGGTTGACACAGGGATACAAAAAGAAATTTGTATATGTCACCTAAAACTAGCACTCATGTGGTTGGATGGAATATCTTGAAGGAAAACATGACTTGGAAGAGGTAGTCGTACGTCGAAGATCCAAATTTGGATTGGAAGATCACTTTATGATGAAAAGAGGGATGGCGTGACTATTAGTTCAATTCAACAGTTAGTTGAAGGAAAGTGATGTATGTTTTATTCCCTACAAAGAAGAACAAGAATATTATGGCTCCATAATGAAGAATATGGAGTTCATGACATCGAAAGGAGGAGATCTACTAGCAGCTTCTAGTACCATGATCTCCACCAAAGAGATGATGTTGAACAAGTCCCTAGTTAAGAGGGAGGTTTGGTATATTCCTTTTATAGGAATGAATTTTTCCTCCTTGGTTAAGAGGGAGTGAAAGATCTTGTTATGTACTTCATGTGTCATGCACTCAACCAAGACTAACAACCATAAGTCTTAGTCAAGGCCATGAGAAGAGATAGACACATCATTATTATCTTCATATTGTGAAGAAATAATGGAGGATTAGGTAATCATATTGAGATTAATGGTAGGGCATACAATATAAGATTAGTCGAAGATGAAATTCATTGAGGATGTGTTATCCACATATAGGAATTGTCCTAAAAGGACATACCCTGTGAACATCCGGGTGGGGTATGTTCCTTAAGAGACAATGATGATGGTATCTTCTAGTCATTGGTGTCACCAACATTGTAACATGATCTTGTGGAAAAATATAGTTGTTAGTCAAGGCCTTGATATGTAACAATGCTAGATGGTATGATAATATGCTTTGGTATAATCTGATAGGATAGTTTATGAGATGGCTTACCAATCTGAATCTTCTTATGAGAATTCTTCAGTTTGAGAATATCCAAGTACCTCATATGGATTATGAATACCTCCCTAGTTAAGAGGGAGTTTTGAAATATGTAACTAGGATCGGTATTTATTGTAAAGATAAAAATAAATTTATTATTTTCATTCTTGAGGCATGGGTTTTATGTGAAAGGGAAACTTATTTTTAGTTCAAGCACCCATTGAGTGCTTCTGGGGCTTGTATTTGAGTCAAAAATTCATAAGAGTCATTGTCATGTATGATAGACCATTTCGAGCATGTTAAATATTGTAAGGAAAAAATTATTTGAGTTAAATTAGAGTCAAATACCCTTCGAGACCTTGTCATGGTGCCTCAAGCAAGTCATCCTACATGAAATATCAAGTTGGCCTCAAGGAAGCAATGCATACCCCTAGAAATATTATAAATAAAACGAAACTTGACCTCATTTGGATAAACACAATAAATTTTTATCTCCTTAAGGAAGAAGCTAGAAAAGAATGAAAAAGAAGAATAAAAGAAAGTTAAAAAATTTTGGGCCTCTCTCTCTCTCTCTCTCTCTCTCTCTCTCTCTTTTTAGGGTTTCTTAATTTGTTGGGCAGGTTGAAGTGCTGGAAAGTTGTTGGGCAAGTCAAAGATCTAGATAGTTGCTGGGGTCAAAGTTGCAAAAGAATCCGTTGGATCAAAGTTGTAGAAGAAACTATTAGGTCGAAGTTGTAGAAGAAAATTTTGGGTCAAAGTTGCAGAAGAAAATGTTGGGTCGAAGTTGCAAAATAAACTATTGGGTTGAAGTTGTAGAAGAAACTAGTGGATCGACGTTGTAGAAGACACTATTGGGGTCAAAGATGTTGAAGAAGTTTATGGGATTGAAATTTGCTAGAAATAAATCTCATTCAGGAGAAAGGTTGAGTTGGTCTTGGAGGGGTATTTGGAAAGGTTCTTAGGTCTTGGAATTCATCATTTGAATATTCTATAGGAAGAGAATAATTCTTGTGGCTTTTCCTCTCAAGTGGAGAGTTTTTGGCCTTGGTTGATCACCTACATCTTGTGTCCTCTTGTTCTTTATGACTTGGTAGTTTTTTGATGATAAGAACACTAAATATAATCAAGAGAAAGAATAAGATAATTAAGTTAAGTAAAAATAAAACACAAGCAGTTATCAAAGTAAGTGAAATCACCTAATCTAGTTGCCCTATATTTTTCAACGCCATAAAAAAGTTGCAGCTAGTTCTCAATTGTATTTTTCACCCTTGATCCATATTCTAGAGGCTAAGTGGTATTTTCTCAAGGATAAAACACCAAATTCTACTTGAGACATGGATTTCAAAGGTTTTCCACCCTCCACCCACCAAAAATTTTGCAGTAAAGAAAATGCACAGTGAGTCCAAAGACCTGTTGCCTTCACCCTTTAGATGACAACACTATGGTTCCACCTAAACTTGGGGACTCTAGAACCCACTATAAAATTAAACTACAACAAGGAATCCTTGATAAATCCTCTAGGAATCCAAGGAACAATTCCTCCACCCCAACCCTCAAGGAACTCGAAGAAAACCTGTCTCCACCTATGGCTAAGAGGTAATCGAGAGGAAATTGTTTCATCACCTCGAATCGATCTCATCATATCTTATTTCCAACTAAGAATTCATTTCTCTGCTCCCTTTTGTTCTACCTTTCCTTTTTGATTTATCTTTGTCTTGTTTATGCACTCTCTTTTTTTCCTCTATATTTTCCTCCTTTCCTTCTTTTCCTTCCTTCTCTCCTCGTTCAATTGTTCAAATGAATCTCTTTTTTCATCTCATGCACAATTCCCAGCTCTTTGAATCCTCTTTTTCCTTTATGTATCTTGTGAAATCTTTAAAAATATACCTTTGTCTGTCAGAATCTTGTTAGCCAATAAAAAGGGTGCCACCTTCCTATGTGTTCCCTAGGTTGTTTATTTTTGGTTAGTTTGTTTCATAAATAATATGTTGGAAACACTTTATAGGGGTGAATCTAAAGATTCCTTTCAATTAGAGCATTAGTTAATCTCAATTATTATTAAAGGTAATAAATGACATGAAACAAAAGGAAATACAAATGCACATAGTTTTTAAGGTGGAAACCCACTCCGAGACAAAAACCACCTAATGATTTTCTAATAATTCTTTAATATTCAACTCCAATTGAAAATAAAGCTCCAACTTCCTAGAATCTAGAAAAGAATTCTTCTCCAACTCCCATTGCATGGATGCTCCAATGCCCAAGATTCTTCAGTAGTCAACTGAACGGATGCCCCAACACCCAAGGAGCTACAACTCACCCTAGCACCACCCTACCACCCTGTAGAAGAATAAAAGAAGAATGGACTCCCGTACCAGGGAAAATGGTCCATTTTACACTGATATAGAATGATGTAGAAGAGGAAGACACACTAGACCATAACCCCAACTATGACACAACCACCTAATGATGATCCTAGACCTCTCGACACTTCCTCTTCAACTCTTGGTAGATAGACACTAGTACAATTTTTACAATAATGTATTTACAATGACTTAGTACAATAATACCTTTACAGTGATTGTATGCAGTGCTGTCCACTTGAAGACTTCATGTGATGAACTTCTTGTTTCTTTTCTGCACCTTTATTTCTACTCTTTTCATGCTACCCTCTGCTACACCTTGCTTTGCTTTTCTTCCCTAGAAAGTCTGGTCCTTTGCAGCCCTTGACAACACATGATCTAGCCTTCTTTTTTGCCTTCTAGGAGCTTGATATTGAATCTAGTGTATCTCTGTTATTTCAGATCCCCAATATGTGATTTTATGCCCTGTAATATTCCTCTGAGTCTTCTTTCAAATGCTATATGTCTTACCCATTTTGGATTCTTCAAGGGAGATTTATGCCCAATATCTCACAATTCCCTAATTATGGATTGTTTTAGTAGAGAGAATTTGTACGGCCTGCCACGTGTCATTGTTTCTTCATTCAGCTCTAAAATTGATATAGAAAAAACTACAGTCTATGCACTATCTGTCACTTTTTATATAATTCTAATCCAATACTCGGAGAGAGAGTTATGATGATTTTTCCAAGGTCACTTCTTTGAGATGAATTTCAGGAGCCTGCCAAAACACTAACTTCCACAGATCATATGTCTGAAATTATTGCTCACCTTGACCTGAAATTTCTACAAGAGCTTCCTCATGATTTCAGCTTCGCCTCATAAAAATTTTAGCTTTTGAACCTTCGTAGAAAAAAATTTATATCGAACATTCCACGATCACCTGTTTCAGATAGCTAAATCCCTACATAAGGAGGATATGAGGATCACAATTTATATAAATGCTTAGGTTGAGAGGGGCTTCAACAAGTGAATGTGGGATGGATTTTAGGAGCTTAAAAAATATTAATTATGACTTTTCAATGACCCATGCCACAACCCCATGGGGCTTTAACCCACTAACTCGGGTTACAAACTTCAAACATGAATATCTCTCAAACCGTGAAGAATTACGTGGCGTGCCATATATCAATGGAAACATCTCAAAAAGTAGAGACCATAAAAAGAATTATTGACCCAGAATATAGTAATTTGGTAGGTCAAAATTCCCATGCAATATTGGGGTAGCCCCTCGTGCTACTTGGGTTGACATCAATAACAATCGATGATCAACAATCTCCCCATTTTGCATTAATGGTGTTATAGGTCAATTTGGGCACCATTCCCAATGACCTGGTTAACTGGGCATCATCTCCAGGACCAATGATCAAGGGTTCATAATTCTCTATCATCTCAATTGCTACATGCCCAAAGACAGGAAACAACATAAATCAAACAAGACTTTCATCAAGCAAGGGTTTCTACGGTTTGAGGATTATTATTTAACATATGAGAGCTCACCAATGCAGGCTCTAAGGGGCCTAAGTATGTTTCATATGTAGGTAGCCCCATTCAAGGCTACTCTGCAGAGCACTTCCCAACATTCAAAGGTGCATTGGTCACATTGGGAGAAAAATTCTCATTGTTCCGGAATCTCCACTTGGCTAGTGTCTTCTAGAAGGTTTCACATGTGTCAAGCTTCGGATCAAAGTGTCCATTTGAAATATACATGAATGGAAATATGTCTTGCCTATTTTTGGAATGCTATTGATTGAAAAACAACCTACATTTCATCTATAAATTGAACACAAATCTAAGTGTTTGAGGTGGAATCATTTCAGTAGAGAAATGCTAGAGAATTTTCAATTGAGGGTTTGATTTGTGGAGCTGCTTCTAGAGAGATTTATGCTGTGATGAGACTTGGGAACTCTATTGGAGGGTCACTTCAAATTAGTCACTAGGTTGTAACCTCTCCTTCTATCATCAATAAAGAGTACTTCTTGTTTTTCCCTACATGCATCTATGTTTACCTTGATTTTCCATATTGTAAGATCTTGGTTGATGAATGTAGTTTATGCTTAACAGATTTAGCTAACTAGCTTGAATACATATATATATTATTGAATCTTCTGTTGTTTCAGTGTTGTTTCTTGCAGGAAGCATTTAGCCAACAAAACCGATTGAATTTGAAGTTGTAGCAAAAGCGACAGAAAGGAGCCATTTGGAAAGCGACTGAAAAAAATAAGCATCCAATCCTCTTTCTGTATCTAGTATGAGTTAGGAGAAATGGTAGTATAGTCTTTCACCTATTGTTCTAGGTTAATACCTGCCTAGGGAAGCGTAATTTATCAGTAGATTACAATTCTGGCCCAAGGAACCATTAGAGTGTGTGTCGATTATCGGGATGTTAATCAAGCTTGTCCAAAAGACAACTATCCTACTCCCTTTATCGACCAGATTATTGACGAATGTGCTGGATGTGAAATATTTTGTTTTATGGATGGATTTTCTGGCTACAGTCAAATCAATATCTGCCCAGATGACCAACATAAGACAGCATTCATCTCTCCCTGGGGCACAGTCACTAATCGAAAACTTCTGTTTGGTTTAAAGAACGTTGGGGAAACTTTTCAGAGAGCAATGGATTATGATTTCAACGACATCAAGCACATTGTTCAACCATATCTAGATGATTTAACTGTGCATTCACGAAATCAGACTGATCACTCGATGCATTTGAGAGCCATTTTCTTACACTACCGACACTACAAGATACGCCTCAATCTGCACAAATATGTGTATTGTGTTGGTTCTGGTCGATTGCTTGAATTCGTAGTCTCAAAAGAAGGAATTCGAATAGACCCACTGAAGGTACAAGCGATTCTTGATTTGCCTGCACCGTCAAACCTACTTCAGATACAGAAACTTCAAGGAAAGGCTAACTTCCTGAGAAGGTTCATTCCAAACTACGCCGAAATGGCTAAAGGATTTACTCAATTATTTGAAAAAGGAGTTCCCTTCCATTGGGACCAAGTTGCACAAGCTTCTTTTGATGTTGTCAAGGACCATCTTTTCGGAGCATCATTAATGTATCCTCCTAATTATCAAAATGATTATTTCCTATATATCGTCACAGCTGAAACGACCATCGTTATGGTTTTGGTCCAACTAGAAGATGGAATTGAACATCTGATCTATTATTTGAGTCGTAATCTCAATGATATAGAAGTTAAGTACTCATACATGGAAAAGCTTGCCTTGGTAGCTGTTCAAGCTGTCCAAAGATTTCGCCATTATATCCTGCTCCAAAAAACAACAATAGTTTCGGATTGCAACCCCATGACTTACATCTTATCACGTCAATTGCTGGGGGGGGGAATATTCAAAATGGATTGTCATTTTGCAGGAATTTGATTTGGAATTCATCAATCCCAAGTCAAAGAAGTCTTTAGTTTTGGCTAAGCTTCTTTGTGACCTTCCCTTTGATAGTACTGCAAATACGTCAGAACCATCTATTCCAGACAAGTCTCTATTTCTGATCGGATCATCTGATCCCTGGTATGGATATTTCATCATTTATTTCCAAACCCAAAATTTTCTAATACCTCTTGCTCTGATCAGCAACGTGTTCGATACCAAGCCAAATATTATCTGATCTTCAGCGATACACTTTATCATCGTGGTGTCGATACCAATTTAAGGAGGTGCCTCACTCATGAGGAGGCCGAAAAAGTGTTAAATTATTGCCATGCTGGAGCTTGTGGTGGACATTTATCTAGTTATGCTACCGCGCAAAAGATACTCCGCGTCGGTTACTTTTGGCCTACTATTTTTCGAGATTGTATCCTCGTAGTCAGAAGTTGTCATGCATGCCAGATTTATGACTGTAAAATCCACAAACCGTCGGTGCCAATGCATCCTATTGTCTCTGCTAGAACATTTATGAAATGGGGTATTGACTTCATGACCTGTAACCCTCCTTCGTCCAGGGGGCATGGTTATATTATTGTCACGGTCGACTATTTTACCAAATGGGCCGAAGCGATGCCTACATTCAACAACACAAGACATACAGCTGCATTTTTTTTCTTCAACCACGTTATTGCACGGTTTGGGGTCCCACAAGCTATAGTTACGGATCATGGGAAGAATTTTCACAACCATATGATGTCTGAATTGACAACCAAGTTAGGATTGTCACAAGATAATTCTGCTCATTATCCACAATCAAATGGACAAGTTGAGGCTATTAATAAAATTCTTAAACGAATGCTTCAATGAATGATAGGAGTCGGTAAAAGGAACTAGAATTTGATCCTATACTCCGCCTTGTGGGCGTATCGAACCTTAGTAAGAAACGTGACCAAATTTTCTCCTTTTCAATTAGTGTATGGTCTAGAAGCTATCTTACCAATCCAATGTGAAATATCATCGTTAAAACTCGTGACATACTTGTTACCTGACACCTCAGAAGAAGAAGCGCGTCTCCTTAACCTCATCCATCTAGATGAAATGCGTCGTGAAGCCCAATTGGCCAACGAAGTGCATAAGAGATGTATAAAGGTGCAATACAACAAAAATGTCCAGCCTCGCATCTTCTCAGAGGGTGATTTAGTCCTTCTTTACGATAAAAAAGATGATGTAATAGGTACAGGGAAATTCGAGCCATTGTGGCATGGCCCCTATATTTTCAAAAGAGTTCTTGCTAAGGGCACCTACGAGTTAGTTGATTACGATGGAATTCCATTGGCATAGCCTAGAAATGGGTTGTATTTGAAACGTTACTATGCTTAATCATGAGCGTAGTAATTTTTTGTATTATATTGTTTATATGTTGTTGATTTGCATTCACTATCTTAATTTATTTTTTTGGAGTTTTCTTGACGTTAGTAATCCACTTTACATTTTATGGCAGATGTCTGAATCTTTGAAACCATTTTTTGGATATGCTGATGGTGCTAGTTGTAGTACGCAGAATCTATCCTCTGCAGCATGGGCCATTTTCGCTCCGAACGGTGAGTTAGTGAGTTTTAAAGGGATTTGTATTGGTAGATCGACCAACAATATCGCTGAGTATAGCACATTGATCGAACTTCTCTCTGATGCCATTTCATTTGGTATTAACTGCATAATCATAAGGTTAGACTCATAGCTTGTGGTACTACAACTTACTAGTATTTATTCTATTAGAAGTCCAACACTTCTTAGATTGTTCCTAAGAGTTCGACTTTTGGAGAGACATTTTGATTTCATTCAATATCAACACATTTCCAGAAATCTGAACACTTTAACTGATTCATTAGCTAATCAATTTTTAGACAGACATTTTCGACATAGATAAAGAAAACATTCACATCATTGAATTGGATTGTGCATTAAACATAGGAAAAACTCTAAAAACACATAGATAGTTATAGGTTTTTTACAAAATTTGTAGCCAAGACACGTTGGTCATTTGACCTAAAAATGTATGCAAAAATCATAAGTAAACTAGTGGTGCTCATGATAGCATGCTATAGATCTAGAAATTCTACGGAGCAACCGCATCCAACAGCTAGGAACCCCAATTGTGTGTCGCTGCAGTCGCATGGGAAGCTCTTCGATCTGGCAATTCGGAATCCCGAAGGTCAACCCCTCTATGTGCTGCTGGAGCTCAGCAAGAGTCTCAGCCATATAAAGGTCCTGAAGGATTGCTCTATCGACAGGCCTCTCTGCTGGTGCATTTGCTTCGCGCTCTGGTTCCTCTACTGGTTAAACGCAACCAATATTATCTGCATTACATTAAACATTTAGTTTAGTCTTGGAAAGAAATAAAAACACAAAAACATTGTATAATCCTTAAAAAAATAAAAAAACATGGTCAAATCATTCTTACCTATTGCACCCCACTGAGCACCTTCTGGTAAAACTAGATCTGGATCTCCTCGGAAGTCGACGCCTGCATATGCATACTCATCGATGGTGATGATTTGTCACCGGAACCAGGCGAAGAATGCAGTCGAGAAAAAAATAGTCGATTGGCCTACATGCCAACCCATGAGTTCTACCCATCTCTGCATTCGAGGATCTCTAGGACTAGATATATCCAATGTTACATATTGTGGCTACATCAGTGGAATCTGTTCCAAAGAAAAGGAGATGAGGATGGAACCATAACTAAAAATTTTCTTCCTTCCTCCCTTTGCTTTATTTAGTTGTTCCTTTATTTGAGATAGAAAAAATTCAGACTAGTTGAAGGTTGTTGGATCAAACGGCGAGGAAATCCATCCACAGAAACGACCGCAATCAACGACTGAAGTTCGGGGGAAAAATCAGGTTCAGAGCTTCAAAATGCAAATGGTAACTATGGAATGGTAAAAATGAATAGTGAAACTACTTTATATAGTCATTTAATTGTTTGCAAGTTAAATTTATTGCTATGACTATAGTTTTATTATGTTTTTATCATGAAACGGGTATTTTTAATCCATTTGATGTTGTTCTGAACAGGAAATACAATTGATGAATAGATTGGTCGTGTAGATTTATTCAAAGAATGACTTGACCACAAAGCATACTTTTCCTCCTTATTTTTCGAGCTTTGTTAAAAATGAAAAAGGATTTGAAATGCACTTTTATCTCTTTTTCGAGCTTCGATAACAGCGAAAAAGGAACCCTTGGATTCTTCTTTTAGCTCTTTTCAGACTCCGTTAATGTGAAAATATTTCCGAGCACTTGTCATTTCAAGCTCGTTAAAGTAAATGAATTAATATCTACTCAGTATAAGTTTAACCCTTTTTTGGATTGAGATGGATTATTTACGAAAAAGGAATACCTTGGTTAAACATGACCAAAGAGGTTCTTTCAGATATTATTTTACACTTTTTCGGATCTGAGAGACAAATTTACGAAAAAGTACTTATGGAGTTCTCTTCATCCTCTTTTTCAGACTCTCTAAATATGAAAAAGGATCAGGCTATCACTGTCATTAAGCTCTTAAAAACATGAAATAGCGACGGGCTTGTCGATCATGGCAAGAATCGAGTTTCATTCATCGCTAGACTCGTTAAATTATTAAATAGCGATACTTTATTCGCCCAAAGGGTTGAATTATAGATCAAGCAAATGTTATCCTCCTCAAGCTTGTTAAAAAATAAAGAGGCACTGGTCGACAAATGACAGGGGAAAATTTGGGAAAAGCAAGTAAAGTTTATTTTTGGTAGCAAGTTGCTCTTGAACATGACACTTTTTTCACTCCATGTCCGTGACTGTTTGGGTTGGGTAATCATCTTGACGGTTCATTCACACCTATGGTTCATCATACCTTAACTTCAGTTTTGGGTCAACGCTGCCAACTCATCACAGTGTCGCTTATATGTTCAAGAGAATTCATCCAGTGATTAAGAACTCATCCATCTGCAATACTCATAAACCTTCATTTTCATGACCATCATCCCTGAAAATTGCTATATTAAGTCATACCCTTGTCTTCGAAATCAGTAACTCCTGTTTTGCAATAAGGTGACTTCCTGTCGACTACAAATCAATATCCAGGAAGTTCACTTAGAAACATCAAATTCCAGTACTATGAGGCTTGTTACAGCATCGACAAGGTCCTTGGTTCCAGACTTTTGATCTAAAGATTTTGTTTGGCGTTCGACATCAAATCATCTATTCATGCCTTACTAAATGTACTGCAGTACCTTGAGGTCCATCGAAATTAATGATGGTTCTCTCCCATTTTTTAACAACTCACATAATTTGCTGGTAATCAAACAATGTCTTTCCATGTTCGACGACAAATCATATATTCGCATGGCTACACTTGCACCCAAATGATCAAGTGAACGAGATAAGAAGACCCCGGATCTAGTTTCATCCATCCCGGCTACGATTTCAGGATTTTTTTACACATCATATGTACGGTGACCTTACATATAGATTGTCATCCAAAATTGGGCCTATATCTGTAGGCGTGTCTGCATCTGGGCAACATTCCAATGTAGACAACTTTCTGAACTATGTACATGTTATTAGATTGTTTTATGTGATGACTATGAGAATGCCTACCCTCAACAATTATGATTAATAGAGGATATATCATGATTTAAATTATTGTAAGATTGATGCAGGTGACCACTCCACTTTGTTTCCAGGCTCATCAAAGTGTAAAGCATCTCAATCAAATGTTTTTATTATTTGGATCTCATGCTTTAGCGGGCAATTGTTATAGGTCAATTTGGGCACCATTCCCAATGACCTAGTTAACTGGGCATCATCTCCAGGACTGATGATCAAGGGTCTATCATTCTCTATCATCTCAGTTGCTACATGCCCTAAGATAGGAAACAAGCAAGGGTTTCTATGGTTTGAGGCTTATTATTTAACATATGAGAGCTCACCAATGCAAGCTCTAAGGGGCCTAAGTGCGTTGCATATGCAGGTAGCCCCATTCAAGGCTGCTCTGCAGAGCACTTCCTGACATTCAAAGGTGCATTGGTCACATTGGGAGCGAAATTCTCATTGTTCCGAAATCTCCACTTGGCCAGTGTCTTCTAGAAGGGTTCACATGTGTCAAGCTTCGGATCCAAGTGTCCATTTGACATCTACATGAATGGAAACATGTCTTGCCTATTTTTGGAATGCTATTGATTGCAAAACAACCTACAGTTAATCTATAAATTGAACACAGATCTAAGTGTTTGAGGAGGAAGAATTTGAGTAGAGAAATGATGGAAAATTTTCAATTGAGAGTTTGATTTGTGGAGCTGATGCTAGAGAGATTTATGCTGTGATGAGACTTGGGAACTCTGCTGGAAGGTCACTTCAAATCAGTCGCTAGGTTGTAACCTCTCCTTCTATCATCAATAAAGAGTACTTCTTGTTTTTCCCTACATGCATCTATGTTTACCTTGATTTTCTATATTGTAAGATCTTGGTTGATGAATGTATTTTATGCTTAACTGATTTAGCTAACTAGCTTGAATAGATATCTATATTATTGCATATTCTATTGTTTTAGTGTTCTTTCTTGCAGGAAGCATTCAGCCAACAAAACCACTTGAATTTGAAGCTATAGCAGAAGCGACAAAAAGGAGCCATTTGGGAGCGACTGAAACAAGTAAGCATCCAATCCTCTTTATGTATATGTTCTGAGTTAGGAGAAATGGTAGTATAGTCTTTCACCTGTTGTTATAGGTTAACACTTGCCTAGGAAAGCGTAATTTATCTGTAGATTACAATTCTGGCCCAATAGATGGCAACACAAGTACTCCCCTTGTGATCATGGCACCTCTTCCTACAACATTCTCTCTCCCTTTGACATCAATGGCAAAGGGTAACTTCCCCTGACACACAACCACCTTGCGGACCTGTACACACTTCCACTCCCCCTGACACACAACCATCCTGTGGACTTGTACACACTTCCACTCCCCCTTTATATTATGAATAAAGAAAATCTGATGAGAACTTGGGAGAACCCCAAGCTTCTGGCAAAGATATTCCAATGCTTCATGAGTACTCTCACGATCATCAACGCTTCCTGCCCCAATCTACATCTGTAAAGGCATGAATAATGAGATTGTTACCCTTGGGATACCATAATCCATATTCTGTTGTTCCCTTTAGATATCGAAGAATTATTTTGATGACAACAATATGTGATTCTTTTGGTGCTGCTTGGAATTTTTCTACTTGTCCAACTGCTTGCATAACATCTATCCAGGACACTGTTACATATAGAAGACTACCAATAATATATCTATACAACCTTTGATCCACATCCTTAGATGAGTCATCTATGCTCAATTTGCAACCTGTTACCATTGGAGTAAGGATGGGTTTGCAATCTTCCATTTTGAATTTCTTGAGAATTTCCTTGATGTACTTGGCTTGACATATAAATATTCCTTTCTCTTGCTGAGATATTTGAAGCCCTAAGAAGTATATTAGCTCACCAAGTAAATACATCTCGAAATCACTTTGCATCTTTGTAGAAAAATTCTTACTTAGTCGATCATCATTGCTACCAAATATTATATCATCCTCTTTAGCTATTATACGTGCTTTGGTTGCTTCATCCAGAACATATATGTCATTTGGATCTCGACTTGTTGTAGCCACAATTTGACCATACCTGCCTTTCCTGATTTCACATTTTGTGGAGTTGAATAGTATTGTGTGTCCTTGATCACACATTTGTCCAACACTGAGTAGATTGTGATTCATGTTTTCAACCAATAGAACATTATTGGCTAGAGAATCTTTTCTTCCAAGAGTGACAGTACCTGATCCCATAAAATTTGAAGATCCATCATTCCCAAAGGACACGGTTCCATCCTTCTTCTCTTTCAAAGATACAAATTTCTTTCTATCTCCATTCATATGCATTGAGCAACCGCCATCAACATACCACACATCTTTGTTGTTTTGAGCCTTGAGAGCGAGAGCACAATTATCAGTCTTCTTCTTCTTCCATGTCCATTCATTCTGTGGCTTCGAAGATTCTTCTTGAGGATTTTCAAGTCTGCAGTCTCTAGCTATGTGTCCAAAGTTTCAAAATTTGTAACATTTAATATTATTTCTTAAATGTTCAAATCTATTGATGTTTCACTAAGCCCTGGGAGGTTTAATTTGACAGATCTCCTGGAATTGTATTGGTTCCTAGGGTACGTGCGACATTCTACAACTTTATGACCAAATTTTCCACATGAATAACAATAGCCATAAAAAATATGTTGGTACCTGGATGGAAATGTTCGTCGAGGAATTTCCTTCCAAGGTTTTTCTTGCGAATCTTGTCTAATGAAGTCTACCTTCATGTCAGATCTCATAGGTTCATTGTATTTTTTTGTAGAAGAACCTAATTCTTCTTCTTTGTAACCGAGGCTAGTTCTATCTGTTATTTCCTAAATCTACCTTAGGCTGAAGGAAGGCAGAGTTCAGGATAACACCAAACCACGCTCAGTCTGGTAGCTAGCCCTACCAGAACAGGAGAGGGCTCTCTCTGGGTTAAACTCAGTAAAAATAATCAATAGGGTCTGAGATGACTTGAAATGAATACTAATTTTAGGCTAGGTATTTAAATAGGCGGGTTTGTTTTGATTTTTTGGGGGTTTTGTTGGAAAAAAGGGAAAGGTAATTTTGGGCTTGGGGATGAGGCCAAATTCTTGCAGAGTTCAAGTTGGGGCAAGGAAAGCAATGGCTTTGATGTCTTAGATTGAATGAATGGATAGAAAAGACTTCTGAGGAGCTGAAGAGGGCAAGAGGCTGCAAGGATCCTCTTCAAACAAATGAAAACATATAAAACTAAAAAAAAAATTAAGGCAGAGCACCAACAAACTAATGAATTCTACCTTAGTCACTCATTTGTTTAATTTCAGAAGCAAAGAGAAGGGAAATGGCATACATAGAACATTAATTAACTTACAATTACATGGATAAAAACACCATCAAAACTCAGAGCCAGAAGGATCCCAACAAGTGCTGCAAAACCCTGGTCTTTCCTTTGCCAAAAATGTTGAAATGAATATACAATGAGGTGCCAAACTATTCCCAAGAGTCCAACCCTGAAAATGACTCAGAAAATACATAATATAGACCTGCCTAACCCATTCTCATTCCTCTAGGAGTCGAGCTCATCCTTCTAGGAGCTGTTTCTGTTAGGGTCCCGTGATTTGGCCGATTGGTGAGCCAAATGACGATGTAACATCAAACCAAGCTTTGGAGCCCAAGGACCTATCCTTCCTGGACTCAGAGAGGGCTCTCTCTATTTGTGTAAAGGATATCGGTGTGTTTGCTTATGGTGTTCTGATATTAGGCTAGTTATGAAGTGAGTTTTTTGATTTTTGGTTTTTAGTTTGTGAGGGATAAAACTGATCAAAGATATAAAAATGGATAACAAGAAGTCAGATCAATTGGGCTATGGGGTCAAACGGGTCAAGGAAGCTATGAGATGATGATGCAAGGCTGCTGTAGGGCCGATTTGATTCAAGGTAGAAAGGACTTTTGGGCAAAATGGAGTAAATGGACATCAAGTTTGTGAAAGACGAGGGATTTCAAGTGTAACTAGTTGATAGCAGACATAAACATGTTATAGCAAGCCATTAATCATGCTAAATGTAACTATGAGCTAATTAATACATAGAAATCAAACATTCCAACCATGCATAGAAGTATAAGACCTTCTAACTTCGGGAAATGGCTATCAGACTTTGGGGAAAACACATAAGAAGGACTAACAACTCAAAATACTATGCCGGAACGCCTAAACACAGTCTTTAAGTTATTGGGCACTTTGACAAACAAGCTTTCATAGTTTTAGGCAAAGGGCTAGATCGGGACTAGGCCTCCTTGGTTCAACAAGATGATAAACTAATCAGTCAAAGAGATAGTTTAATGGACAGAACTATGGACAGCTTATAGGTAACCAGGGCACACCATACATCCTACTCAACATGCATAGAACTTATGAATAAAACTAGCAAACAATATCCTTAAGTTACCAAAGATCAGTTAAGAATTCTTTAGTACAACTAAGGAAGAAGAAAACATAAAGCTATGAAGATTCAGGAATTTTGAGGTGCCTCCATGGGCATATCTCAAAATTAATCTCTACTGATCTATAGCAGCAAGAAGCATGTATCATGAATGAAAACTAGAAGACAACAACAAAGCAAGAAACATTATACCATTCTACCATGTCATGGAATCCATCAACAATCCTTCATCATTCATCAAAAGCATCCAAGAGGCAGTCCAAAATCATAACACAAGTATGTTCTTCAAAGCTCATATGACCAATATATTGATTCTTCTCTCAAGTTCAGCCTCTTTTTTACAATGAAGCCTTGTGGAATAAATAGGCTTGAGTGAGGAAAACCTCATGGAGCAACTAGCTATCCCATTGGCCTAATCAAAATATCTAAACTTGTCCTTGAGGCTTTACAAATCCCAAGGCACAAAATATCCCATAAAATATCTAAAAAAATGCTAAAAACGGAAATTATATTGACTTTGCACCATTTTCCAAGTGTAAAAATAGCTTAACGCACATTTGGAAAAAGCAGTTTTTTGAGGTTCAAAAATTACAAAAATACTTCATATTTATGTCTGAAAAAGGTCCCCTGACTTTCCGGAGACAAATGGCAGCCTTCCCGGTGTCGAAACGAGGCTCATGATAGATCTTTGGAAATCTTTCTATGTCTACTTTCCGGTGCAACTGAAATCACCTCAAGCTGATGCCCGGAAGTCCTCCAAAACTGTACCTGTGTGTAAAAAACCAGGAAATAGCAGACTGCTGATATGAGGGGCAGAATGTGCAAAAAGCAAGCATTTTTCGCCAATTTGAGGGGGCGAATGATCTCAAAATTCTCTGAAAATTTCTGGTGACCTGCTCATAGAATTATGGCATCCATTGGTATCATCCTCCTCCCTTGACAACTCCTCAAACTGAAATGGCGAAATTATGAGTTTTCGACCAAAAACCCAAAAAATGCCAAAAAACAAAAAGTTGTCGAAAAGGGCTCAAAATTGGCACACATGACCCTCAGGGGTCCATAGCAACATGCTCCGAAGCTGATGCCAAAATATCAAGAGTTGATGTGCTTTTCTCCTCTTTCCGTGCCAGGCGCTTCTTGAAACTGTTGTTTATCACTACTGAGTTACTGCTGTTCAGCATTCTTCTCCTCTTTTTTCAGCTGCTGCTCATCTTTACCACTGTCATTCTGCTCCTGTTGTCTTTCCTTGGAGGCATTTTGACCTAAATGTGCTTTGGAAAATACAAACTGCCTCACTGTGTGTAAACTGCCCTGTTGGAGTCAAACTGTGTCAATGTACTGCTTTGACAGAGAAACAATGTGATTTGGATGGTTTGCAACAAGTTTTTATAATACACAACCTCTGCTCTCTTTAGAAAATGACCTTCTATCTTGAATGTACCTTCAGCCAGGCAGATTTCTCAATGGGATACCATACAGTAAAGAAGAGACAGACTACTAGGTAATTTTCCTGTGCACAGTGTTAAGAAATCACTTTTTCTTGTGAATTTGTTAGAGGTCAATCAACACATCTATATCTGTGTCTACAAGGTAAAATTCAATCATTAAAACACTTGCTCTTCAGAAAGTGGCCTTCTACCTTGAAAATATCTCAGTCAACAACTTCTCAATAAGAAATAATATAGTGAAATGAAGGGCAGACTGCTTAGGAGGAGTTTGCTGTGAGAAGTGCCAAAATCACCCTGTTCTGTGAATTTTTAGATGTCAATCAATACACCTGTATCTCTGCCTCAAGGTAGAGATTCAATCATTAACAACCTGCTCTTCTTGGAGTGAAAATAAAACAACAGACTTATGGATATGCAGTGAAACTTCAGTGTAGGTATACAGTCACTATATTTCTGAACAAGGTAACAGAGCTTTTGGAAAATGCCTCAAAAGATTTCAACAAGGCCTGCAAGAGTCTTTACTTTGCAAAATAGGCAAGACCTCCTACCAATGTAACACCTCTGGTTATGTTAGAGAAACCTTTACTTTGGATGGATAACAACTTCAATAAGCTTGAAAAACACAAGGCAGTCAACCAACAAACACAGTGAATACTGTCCCTTTGTGAAAAGCGTGAGCAAACTTCCCCTGTAGCTTCAACCTATAAATTTCTGCTTGATCAAGAACCCTTTCTCCTACTAAACTTCACTATTCTCTATATGTATGTCACTCCTTTAAACAGAAACATACTCATAAATTTAACCCCGGTGTGAGCATACAGGCGAATTCACAGTTAGAACAGAGGTAACAGATTTTTAGGAAAGCTCCAAAAGCTTAAGCAGAGGCTGTAAGAGTTTCCCTTTTTCAAAATAATCAATGGCCTTTTTTCAATATGGAATATCAGTCACCTTTGGAAGAATGCCTTTATGACTTCTGAAAATTCACTTGGCAGTGAGGTTTTTAAGAATAGAAAAACAGTCACAGAGTATATAGTGAACAACTGTCCTTTCGGTGGTTGAGTAGGGTAACTTTGTCCTTTGGTGTTTTTGAAGAAACAACACACCCTTGCTCTTGAGTAATCACAAGGTGAAAACACAAAGCTTTTAACTTAATCACAATTTTCTTATCGTGGGAGCCTTAAAATAACACATTGCAGCATCTTATCTCAGTTTTTACACTTCGAGACCTCACACAGCAAAAACACTGTTTTTTCATCTATGGTTACAAGGTTTGGAAGTTCTGTGCGCTATGGTATGAGGAATTTGGAGAATTTTAACACATGGTTCTCTCTGTGGGCACTCTTAGTAGTGTATCTATCATTCAGCACAGCTTCATTAGGTCAAACTTGAAAATTTGCTCCAACCCTTACCCTCACACCACAGTTTGATTTAAACCTTCATGTCACTTGGCAATTTTTTAAACCGAGGGGGAAAAACATGTGAAAATACCTCTAAACTTGATGGGAATCTCTTGTGGAGAGCCGGGGATAGCTCTGGAAGTCTTCGGGCCTGCGCGGCACTCTTCAGGGAAAGAACGGCGCGCACAAACATTACGGGCGGTCTGTCGGGTCGGGGTCGGTCGTCGTGTACAGGTGCGTCTCGCAACTGTACAGGCGCGTCGCGCATACACTGACCGTCTGTGCAAAATCTCCGCCAGGTGTGTCGCGCTGTGTTTAACGGTGCAAACTTCTGCAATTTGACCCGAACTTTGCTTTGTTTGATGCCGAGAGTAACAAAAGGACTTTGCTTCGATTTGGCAATGAAAATGCGCTCTTCACCTTACTCCCTTGTCATAAAATAAATTCCCAACGTTCATATTTTTAAATGTAACATGAACTCTCGGTCGTGTTTTGCAAGGTAAACACAGTATTTTTGACCTTTCTCAACAATAGCCCTCGGTGCATTTGCAACTTGGATTCACAAGTGACCGAACTTCAAACTTTGAAAAATAACTCAATAATCTTTATATCATCTCTGCCACTATTTTTAATGATGCTGGTGATATTTATGAAGTAAGGTAACCCTTCTTTAAAAATGTCTGGAAAATACCTGAAAACTGCTTTGTTTCCGAAAGGGTAGGTTTTGCATTGTCAACTTGCTTTGACAGCCTCGGTGTTTGCTTGCTCCTTCAACCCTTTTCCTACTGTAGATGCCAAGTTGCTGCAGTTTTTCATAGCTTGCTATGGTCTTTAAAGAAGGGCACTTTTCACTACATTCCTCTGCTTCACAACACATTATATAACATCTCTGTTTATTGAATACTGGAAAATTGTTTTGTTTCAAACTATCCATAACACTGACTGTCCATGAAAAATAACCTCTTTGCCTATTCATACACTTGTATGTCCTTTGGGAACAAAACCTGAAATGCCTCCCATCATTTGTGATGTATATCTGAAAGGGAGACGTTTATGAACCAGGAAGAATAGGTCCCTTTGAAAAACAATTATCATTTGCTTTGACCAGTGCATTGACCTTTTTGTAATAGAACCATTCCAAAGCTCAACTCTGTCCGCTGTTTTACCTTCTTGGTGATATTTTAAAGAAAAATCACTCAATATTTGTTGAAGAGCTTTGAAAGCTATTTTGTCATTTTAAAAGGAGGTGGTTTGTCTTCTTCCAACTTGTTTGATAATTTCTGCTTCCAGGTGATTTATAGGCTTCTCTTTGGATTGTAAGTGCCATCTTTTGGTTGCATCCATTCATACTATATTTCTCTGTTTACTTAAAAAGGAGCTCCCTTAGACTTCTTGGCATGTGACAGTGAGGTGACCCCCTCTCCTAAGGAAACTGCCCCTTTTTGTATCAATGGCCTGTATATTCAAATTGTCTCCTGTCCACTATAAGGTATAGTTTGACAGACATTTTCCTATGGATAGGAAAACCAATACTTTTTGAAACATAAACACCATCTGTTACTTGTGCAATTACTTCTATTTTCCTTCTTTGTATCCTTCCACTGCACCTTTTGACCAATCAGTTTTCAACAACACTCAATGCCTTGGCCATCTGCTCATAAATGGAGGAGGCCCTTCACTTGGAAAATTATCTGAAGATTATTTGATAAGGCTGCATGACAAGGGTTTTGCTTGGATTATGATGGTAAGCAACCAACTTGAAAAACATCAATGCTGGCACCTCTGCTTGCAAACATTACTGTGCTTCAGAAAGAAAAACCCTAGTCAAGGTGTTACTGTCTCAATGCACTGCTCTGAGGGGAGCTGAAATGTCATCATTTGCTTTGGTCAACTTATGACAAATTATTTGAAAGATAGTCTCTGTGACTAAGGAGGTCAGCACTCTTTGAAAAACAAACACCTTTTCTTCTGCCTGTGTAATGACATGATTTGTCAGCATCTCTTCAATTTAGTCTTGTGGAAAAGCAGGCTGCTTATGATTAGAATGGTTTTTACTAATGATATGCCTCTATAAAGTTTAACAATTCACATGATTTGAAAACTTCCAATGACTTGCTTTACAAGACCTGAACTCTGTTTTCCCTTTAACTTGCATACTTCAGACTGTAGCACTGCTGTGATTATCACTTATACTCAGAAAACCTAGAGTCTGTGTTTCACTGCTTAGCAAAAAGAAAAACTGGGCTTTTGCAATCCTTAAAGTCAATACTGGCTAGCGCCCTCTGCTTGTAGATGAAGGAGGCGCCCTAACCCTCTGCTTGTAAATGAAGGAGGTTCTAGGCCATGACAAATTACCAGTTTGTTGTGACAGTGGTGTCCTTCTCTTCCTGTGGTTTTTCATGCTGGAAGGAAAATGCAAGGTCTTGATGAGTGACTCTCTATTTGCAGATACATCTCAGGCTCATGTTACATTTAGAAGCAGTTGTTCTTCTAACTGTAGATTCAAGCATTTCCTCCTGAGATGAAGTTATATTTCCTGTCTTTGTAGAATCCATAAAACACTGTGAAACACCTAGTAATCAGCTTGAGACTGTGGTTTATGCAGTGCTGAGACCTAGGGGGTGTGAGTGGCGCGACTTAGAGCTATTTGTCAATTTCATTTGCAGAGTGGGAGGTCAGTCATGGTTGGTCTGTAGCAGATGGAGGCTTTTTGGCTTTTTGATGATTGCCAAGGGTAAAATGTCTTAAAGCACCACTTCCTAACATAGGGGAGACTTTTGAAACAGACTTGGATTTTTCTTTTAAAGCTGATGGGAAAACCAATAGGGCTGAAGCTAGATAGGACAGTGATAATGAGGTTTTGATTTTGACATGGGTGGACTGAAAAGTAGAAGGGTGAAAAAGTTTTATGAGGGTTTTTTAGATGACAAATTGACATAAGGAAATCAGCTTCTAGAAAACTCGGCTATAGATATAGTCATCATTAACATGTAAAAAATACTGATGGCTAACAGTTTCAACCAATTCTAAACTAGGAATTTAAATCTAGGCAATCAAACAACTTGCCTCTATATGGTAGGAAACTGATTCATTCATTTAATTTTCACTTTTTGGTGAATGAATCCTCTGGAACAAGAAAAAATGTGCCAAATTTACATCATGGTCATGAAATTACATCAAGGTAGATCAATAGTTACATGAAAAAGTGAAACTAGTCAAAACTGGGCGAAATTCTGAGCTGAAGAGTGAAAAATAGGCCAAAATTCTCTATGCGCCGCGCCCAAAATCTCTATGTGTAGCACAACTTTGGAGCTGATTTTGAGGCACTTCCCAAAGTCCAAATTGAGCTCATGATAGTTCGTTGGAAAACCCTACCTATCTACTTTCCAACCCAAGTGGAATTTCTTGATTTAGATGTCATTTTCCCCTCCAAAACTTCAATCTCCCAAGACTGGTTCCTATGTGTGCAAAAAGTGGCAGAAAGGCCATTTTCAAGGTGTTTTTGACCCTTTATGCCACCCAGAACTTGATGAAATATTTAGGCCATTCCTGAGCATGCATAAATTTTCATAGAAAATCCAAAAATGTCAATTTTTCCTCCAGAAGATCTCTCAAACGTAAGCATGCGCAAGGTGGCGCTACGCGTTGGGCAGGAAAATCTGTTTTGTGACCAAAAAATTCAAAATTGACAAAATTTTCTCCAAATTTGCTGAAATTTGGACTGAAGGTCCCCCATCAAGTATCATGCTCAGCTAAAGAAGCTTCGGCCAAGATTTGAAGTGGATCAGGCCTTTTCCGACGTTTCAGTGCCCTCCTTAGCCTCGCCTTCAGGATCTTGATCCTCGCTTTGCAAACGTGTGTGCGGGCCCAATAGTGGTTCTTCATATGTCCGAGCATGTCCTTGTCTTTTTTTGCCTTCGCCAATAGTTTCTCAAGATGAACATTGACCCTCGTAAGCCAAATCTCCCGCTCAAAGGGTGTCATGTCACCTTGTCTTTTTCGGGCCAATTCCCAGTCTTCATGGATTTTCTGCAATTCCATGAGTGTCTGCTGATCCTCCAATTGTTTATTCCAATACTCCAAGTAATTTATAACCCACTGAGCTCTCTGCAATTTCTCTGTCAATGTGTCGATCTCAGCTTTCTGCTCCTGGATGATTTCTTTCATCTTTGAGCTACGAGAGCTCAAATCAACATCAATGAGTGTAAAATCAGTGTCTTGGCCTCTTGAAGGGCCTTCCTCCTGCATAGGCCTCTTGCCTCTGTCCTGCCCCTATACCTGTGATAATTTCGAAGGCGAGACCCCTTCCACCCCAAGTGGAGATAGTACTCGCGCTACTGATGAAGGTAAAGAGACCCTTTCCACCCCAGGTGGAGATAGTACTCGTCGTGCTGCTGAAAATAAGGCTCTGGTGCCTCTCTGATAAGTAACACATACTGGAACACTGATAGGCTCTATCTCAGGACCCTAAAACTGATGTGAAGGCTCACCCGCATCATGAATAATCTCTGGAGGAGGCTGAGGGGTTGTAAAGAAGTCACGGGAAATGAACTCTTCCCATGCAATGCCCTGCAATCCAAGCTGATGTACAACAATGATCTTGATGAGCGCATAATGATAAATGCTGTTGTGTTGCTGCTTAGGAGTCTTCTTCTGCACAAGATTAGTCATCCTCTCTATGTTTCAGCACATGAAATATGGAATGCTCATCATCCTCACTCCCGTGAAATGCATCAATAATCGGATATGGTAAGCATAAAGGCGCGAGAACCGACCCTCACAGCTGAAGTATCTGATGATGAGTTTCATCAATGGTGCATAGGACTCCTTCAAGAATCTGAAAGGGAACACCTTGCTGAGCTACCTCATATAGCCAGGCCTGATGTATGGCTCATAATACACTTTTCCAGTTGCTGTCTCTTGTTCCACTATTCACCTACATTCGGTATTCTTGTTGCCTGCGAAATGGTTTCTGGTGTCAAGGTGAAATTTACACCAGCCAGAGTTACATGACCGTCATGCAAATGTAAAAAAAATAAGTGAACCAACTCCTGATGATGCTGAGTCTAAGAAATCAGCTCAAAATACTGAAAGCATGACTGTTGCCGAAAGCATGATATGGCAAGTGGGCAGGCCTGCAATTGAGTCAATGAGGTAGGCTCTTCTCTGACGTGTCTGCCCCCTTTACGAGGCCTCCTCGGTGCATGCAGCTCTATGGTAGAATCACTGTTTTGCTCAGATGATAAATCTGTGTCTGTCATGGTGTTTGCAATGTGTATGACAAGTGTATGTTTGATTGGTTTGAAAATGTAAAATTGGTGTTTTGTTTTCAATGCCAAATGTGCCAAAGGGAAATGAGGGACTGTGAGGAAAAAGGGAAACAATGGGAAAAGTGGGGTTTATCAAGTGAAATTAAGGTGTAATAACAATCACTTGACTGTTGGGAATTGGGAATTTAGGAATTTTGCAAATGATATGGGAGAGTGATGGTGATGGGGAATAGTAGGGTTTAGGAATAGAGAAAATAGAAAGATGAAAATAAGTGATATGAGTGTTTTTGGAATATAGGGGAATAGGAAAAGGACTGTATAATGATGTTACAGTGAGGGGAAAGGAATCACAGGTGAGAAATGATATTATGACAGTGAGTATTCAGCATAAAAATGATTTATTTTTTTTAAACACCATTTGAAACCCTAAGGAGCAGATTTTGATATGAATATAGGGTTTATGTTTGGCATTTAAATTCTCAAACCAATCTTCAAACAACTCCAAACACCAGCTAGCAATCATATAAACTTACTTGAGCATGGAGCAACCAAAAAAATGTGATTTTGGAGAAGAAGGGTAAAAAATTTCAGTCTCAGGCCTATGTGCTGCGCGCATAACCCAACACGTCGCTCTCTCCTTGTGCACCGCGACAGTGCAATTCTACACAGTGAAAATTGGCCCAGTGCGCCGCGACAGAGGCCCAACGCGCCACGCAGGCAAACTCATCCACAGTCCGGCCTTCAAACCCTGTTTTCACTCTTTCACAATCTGACTCGGTTTTCTTTGATGTCTCTTGGAGCAAATGAATTGATCAATGTGGAAATATTCTTATGTATCAAAAGGATTTTGATTTTCATTTTGAAATAACCCACTTTTGTAATGTTTTGAAATTGGCACTTTTCACTTTTAATACAAACTCGGTTTTTCGTTCCTATTTTGATTTTTTGACTTGAATGATGAAATCTTTATCAATTTTTTGCAGGGATGGTTGGCATGTTTTGGCAAAGGCGACCAGGGCTGCGCCTTAAAGAATCTAACAACTGAAAAATTTTGCAAATATACATAGCATTTATTACAAAGGACAAAATGACGATTTTCTTCAAAACAGAGTTTTGAAGAAAAGTCATGATCAATCATTGTAACGATGAAATTTTATGATGAAAACTTATTTTGAGCCTCCCTCTGGCCTGCTGGCATTAATGGACACTTTGAAGACGAAATTTTCGAAACCCTAGACCTAATGACTGAAATGAATCTTTGCTGACCAAAAGACCAGCCATGACTATGAATGACTATAAAAATGACTTTGATGAATTTTGATGAACTTTAATAATCAGACACAAACTAGCAGATACATGACATGAGGGAAAATGAGAGAAAAACCCTTCCGTCAGATAATCTATGCTTCTAATGGAATGCAACTGATTGGATGAATGAGACACCTAAAATGAAATGCAACAATGAGTTTTTGATCTCTGACGGAGGTATGACTATACCGACTCTAACATTGGCTCCAATGGGGATGGTAGCTCCTTGGAGGTGCCAAGAACTACAGATTTCTGGAAGAGTAGGCAGTGCCTTCGTCCATTGGGCTATGGAGTCCATTATTTTGACAAAGCAACACAAGATTGTTGACTGATTTATTGACTGAAAATCTGACTCAAACTAACTCAACTCTAAAACTAAAATGACTGAACCAAAACCGACTTGACAAATTCAGACCAAAACTGAGATCCTTCTTCAGAATTATAGCCTTCACTTCGGGCCCCAAACTGAGGAAAATATCATAGTACACACTTGCAATGAAACTGAAAGAAATGGTATGTGCAATGACAATGTGATCAGCAAAAAACATCTTATAAATGGTACCGCTTGAGCAGCCGACCATTGACCGGCCCTCCTGGACAATCTTCCCCATTCATCTCCTTCAGAAGAAAAGCATTCTGACCACGATATGCAGCAATCTTAAAGGGACCTTTCTAGAGATTTTCAAACTTACCGTGCTTACCCTTTTCCTCATTCCTTGCATCCCACTTTAGCACTACTTCCTCCAATTGGAATTTGTCCGCCTTTGCTTTCCTGTCATAGTTTTTCGTGATTCTCTCCTGTAGCTTGAATGTGTTTTGAAAAACTTCTTCCCTCGTCTGCTGCAAATGGATCATTTGGTTTATTATTCTCTGCATGTGATCTTCTTCACTGCCAGCTTCCTGTAGAAGTTTTACCAGCGGAACCGCGAGAGAGGTAGGAAACACTGTATCCATTCCATAAACCAACTCAAAGGGGGACATACCAATGGATTTCTTCTAACTCACCCGATCAGCCCATAATGCAATGACCAGCTTCTTATGCCAACTCTTCTTATTTATTTCCAGCAACTTTTTAATGATATTGACCAAAGATTTGTTGGAAGACTCCGCAAATCCGTTGCCTTGCAGATGATAGGCGGTTGAATGTCCCAAAATGATTTTATACTTGTCACAAAACTCAATCATCTTTTTTGATTTGAAAGCTGCTGCGTTATCAGTGATCAATTTATTTGGGCAACCAAAATGAGATAAAATGTTATTCTCAAGGAAAGAAATGATTACCGAATCCGTAGCTTGCCTTGTGGGGATTGCTTCAATCCACTTCGTGAAATAATCTGTCACTGTTAGGATCCATCTATGTTGTCCTGAAGAAGCGGGATTAATTTCGCCAATGAAATCCAAACCCCACTGCTGAAAAGGGGCGCTTACCTCAATAGGCTTAAGCGGCAAAGGCTGTAATTTCTGTCTTCCTTCAAAAATCTGGCACTCATGGCAGCTTTTGACAGTCTTATACACATCAACAAACAATGTCTGCCAATAGTATCCCGCTCTAAAAATATTATTGGTTGTTGTTTTCCAAAACAGGTGACCGCCACAATCTCCTTTATGGAAATCCTCCATTACCTGCTTCGCTTCTTCTTCCACCAAAAAATTCAACAAAACACTACCAGGATCTTTCCAATAAAGTGCAGAATTCAAAATAAAAAATTTTGCAGCCTTCAATTTCACAGTTCTGCCTTTGTTTTTAGTCATGCCGGGCGGTGGTGACAAATTTTGAAGAACATACACAATATCTGAATACCACGGAGAAGCAACAAAAATTTCCGATACTTGAAGTGGCGAATTCTCCTCATCCTCATCAGACATAGCAGCAATCATATTTATGTCTAGTGCATGCAAATTCAATTCAGCCATAAGCTTTGCCAGCCCCTGTCCTTTGATAAGCTTCGTGGGCTTTATCTCCACATCATACTCCAGCAAAGCTACAATCCACTTGCCTCGTCTTCCTTCAAAATCAGTTTTCACTAAAACCTCTTTCACGGCAGCATTAGGAACATAAGCCAAAATATGAGAATGCAGAATGTATACCTGGAAATCCTTTAATGCTTTTACCAGTGCCAGAGCTTGCTTCTCAATGATGTTATATTTCAAGGCTGCATCTCTTATAGTTTGAATGAAAAAAGCTATTGGCTTCTCATGCTCATCTCTTTTCTTCATTAACACAGCTGCCGGGCTGATTAAAACTGGAGCTGAAGATAGTGCCAACTTCACCAAATTAAAGGACTTTACAGCCTCTTCAGTCCACTTCACTTGGTTGTCTTTTTTAAGCATGTTTGTAATCTCTCTTAGATGTTCAGCAAGATTAGGCACAAAGCAGCGTAAAAAGTTCATCTTACCATTAAAAGACTGAATCTCCTTCTTGTTCCGGGGAGGGTCAATTTGCTGAATTTCTTCTACACGTGCTGGATCAATACGAATGCCATCTTTTGAAATAATGTGACCAAGTAGTTTTCCCTCATCCATGGCAAACAAACTCTTCTTCGGATTAAGTGACACACCATATTTTCTGCACTTTTGAAAGAAAATTTTCAAGTGATACATATGCTCTTCATCCGAATTGGAAAAGACCGTCAAATCATCAAGGTATATAACAAGAAAAACATCCTTCTCATTCGCAAAATCCATGTCCATCGCCCGCTGAAATGTCGCACCAGCATTCTTTAAACCGAAAGGCATCTTGGCATAGTGGAAAGTTCCCCACGGAGTGGTGAACGATATTTTGTCTCTGTCGTCCTCAAGGACCAGAATTTTGTTATACTCGGAATAACCATCGAGTAGTGACATACGAGATGCTCCAACTACTCGCTAAATTATATGATCCATTTTGGGCAATGGATAATTGTCCTTCAATGACACCTTGTTCAGATTTTGGAAATCAATGCACAACCGAATCTCACCTGTCTTTTTCCGCACTGGCACCAAATTGGAAATCCAATCAGAAAATCTGATGGGAACAATGATTCCTGCTTTGTACAACCTATTTACCTCCTTCTCAATTGATGGCAGCAACTTCAGGTTGATTCTTCTTAGCTTATGTCTGAAAGGCTTCTGATTAGGCTTGATTGGAATAGTGTGCTGAATTATATTCGTATCATACGTCTTCATGTCTGAATAATCCCAAGAAAACACATTAGCAAAAGAGGACAAAAAACTGATATAATTATCCTTTACCTCCGGTGGCAATGCTTTTGACAATTTTACCATCTTTGGATTCTCAGCTGATCCAATGTTTACATCTTCAACTCCCTTTTCAGTTGGCCACAAGGTTGGTTTTTTAGCTACATCATCCTGATCGAAGAGCTCTTCTAAAGGTATCAACCTTTAGGAATAACATTATCTTTCAGCTGCAACACTTCCATTTGATTGACTTGCACATTAGCTTCACCATCATCATATTCTACATCAATTGAGGTATCTTTGAACTTACCTTTGTTTTGCAAAAATTCATTAATCTCATCTTCATCTGGGAAAACTTGCCAACATCTTTGATTATCCGGGACGGTAGGATGGTGCTTCACATGGATTTCGAAGTTATTACTTGAATTCATTGGGATCTTCAAATTACTTGCTGCCTTAGCAAGTGCATCTGCAATTCCATTTTGAATGCGAGGAATACAAGTCAAGGTATAATCTGAAAACAGCTTCAAAATATCAAGAACAGCATTTCGGTAAGCCCGCATTCGGGGATGCTTCGTTTGGTATTCACCCTTCACTTGCTTAATCACCAATTTGGAGTTGCCATAAACTGCAATTCTCTTAGCATTCAGCTTTCTAAGAATTTTTAGGCCAGCAATCAGAGCTTCGTACTCAGCCTCATTGTTCGAACAATCGAATGTTAGCTTGTAAGAACATACCCATACATTGCTTGGTACCTTGTTTGGAGCGGAAAAAGGACTGTGTGCCCAAATACCAATTCCAACACCATCATTTCCCACTGCACCATCGAAATCCATGGTCCATAGACCCTCTTCATCATCTTCTAAGTGCTGAAATTGTGCTAGCTCTGTTTTTTTTGCTTGCTGTCCACTATCTTTAGCTGATTGCTCAACTGTGCTTTCCGATTTTTGCCTTTCTTTCTTCAAAAATTCTCTGAAATTCTCGGTAATCTCTGGAATATCTTCTGCTTGAACTAACTGACTGTCTACATCATTGAAACTATCGGCATACAAAACAAAAGACTCTAAATCTGTATGTACATAATTAATCGGATGATTAACCGGTTTCTCCTTGCTTGTAATCATGTACTTCATTTTTTGTTCCCGATACAGCTTTCTCATTTGGCCAAACATGGGAATTGTTGCATAGGAGAAATCTAATTGTAATGTTCCTTTCAATTTTTCTCCCCAAGATCTGGAAAGTAGCATACCAAATCTGGGAGGAATGTCTGCCACAACTACATCCATAAAAACATTCTTGGTTGGAATCTTATCCAAACTAACAACCAAGTCTTTAATGAGCCCAATACATCTCACTCTGCTAGAATCAAATGAATAAAGATCATGGTACTTCCTAGTGATGTCCAAACCCAACTTCTCCATGATTTCCTTCGGCATAAGATTATGGGAAGCACCGGAATCAAACATGGCATTATGCAATACAAACTCATGCAATCGAAGACTGGTATAAAAAGGAGGCACTTCACTATCGGAGACTCACCATCCAAAGCTGGTCCAAATATCAGTTCAGGTTGATCATCTTCAATATTCACCATATCAGACATAGGATCGAAATTCAAAATTTTAGAAACTTGACCTCTATAACTGTTGTTCATCATTATTTCAGTCAAGGGAATGGATACCTTTAATTTAGAAATCTCATTCTCCAAACTAAAAGCTGAATTATTTTCGATCTCTCTGGCTAGAACATCTTTCTTTTTAGCCTTCTCCCTTGATGTAATTGGCTGATTTGATTTTTCTGCTGATGATGACTTGGTGGCAGCGGGATCAACTATCTCTTTTGCTTTCTTTTGTGCAACAGGTGAATCATTTTTAGGTGCTGAAACTTCCTTTCTCTTTTGGATTGGGTTGACAAGCACATCTCTATTTCTAAGAGAATATTTCTTCTGCTGGGCTGACAAGGCATTCATATAACCTCTCTGATACTCATCCGACTCTTCCTCAAGGGCTGCATCATTGGCCAAGATAAAATCCTCATCTCTTTGTACAGCTGAACTTTCTGCATACTCCTCATCTTCAGTGATATAAATGGGAAAATCATCAGGAGTAAAGAAGTGATTTTCCTCCCCTACTACATCATCTTCTTCATCTGAATCCTGACCAACAAAATTCTGCTGGAGAGGTGTCTTTACTTGCTACTGGACTGCTGGTTCTTGTGCTCACTGCTCTCGTTGTTTGATCCTGAATTGTGGCTGTTGCTGACCACGGAAATTGGGATTTCAGATCTGCGGTTTGGGCTTATCAAGTGTGAGCCTTTCGATCATCTTTTCCACCTTGCGAAGTACTTGATCTGATGTAGAAGCTTCTTCCTTTATTACGACTTTCTTCTCAGCTCTCAATCTAGCTCTCTTGTCATTCAAATTTTCCTCAACACTCACCGCAATCTTCTGCATGTCCTCCAAAGTGGGCGGATCTCTTTCCCGTAATGAATAGGCCATGTCCGGATCAAAACCATTCGGGAATTTTAACAAAGCTGACTTTTTAGATGGCCTCAAATCATCAGGAATTGCATTATAAACCGCATTAAATCTAATAATATAGTCTTGGACGGACTCACCAGCATTGCGCTTGATCTTGGTATATTCATAAGTGATTTGGAGTGGATCTTTCTTTATTTCCCACCGATCTAGAAACTGTCTCTAAAGCTCGGCCAATGTAGCAATACTTCTGGGCTGCAAAGCTCTGAACCACTTACGTACCTCACCTCCAAAAGTTTGCACAAACAATCTCATGGTGACATTTTCTTCATCAATTTCATGGAGATCAAAGAAGTCTGTCATTCTATCAATATTATGTTGAGTGGGCACACTTTGAGGAGTTCCATCAAACAATGGGATCTTACACTGATAATCAGCGGGCATGGCATCCAAGTTCTGGGGCAAGACAAGAGGTGCAAATCTAGCGGCCATTTCTCTTGGTGGATTTATAATCTGCCTTGGAGAAACGAGTGGAGTAGGAGCAGTAGATGTACGAGGTGTCTATGGTGGGGATGGAGGAGGAACTACTGCAGATTGTTGATCAGATATGGATGGTTGCATAGGAATGGTAGGAATGAAGGGAAGCTTGGTGTGAACTTGTGAATCAGAAGTAACTGCTGATGGACCAAGAGTTTCAGAAGCAGATTCGATAAACTTAGGAATATTCGTTGCCACAATAGAGTTTTGAATGTTCAAAATGTAACTATCAATGGATCTATTCGCTTGTTCAATATCAAGATACTTGATAAACTTAGGATTTATGACGGTAGAACTAGTAGCACTTTCAGACTTAGTTTCAAACAACGACAACTCGAATTGATCATCAAACTCAATATCTTCAAGGAATTCAAATACAGTAGGGCATGAATGAGATTTAAACAAAGGGATCACGGGACTTTCTCTTCAATGGATTCTTGAAATCAGATTGGGATTCTCATACACTGGAGGTGGATCGGGATCAATATTTGCTCTAGTATGTCTTATGGAAGCCAGTGTGTTGATCTATTCAAAAATCAAAGGACAAAACCAACTTGTTTCAGCCTATCAAATTCTAGACTCAATCACCCAAAAGTCCATAACGATCTAATATACTGGGGTAATTTACAAGTCAAGTGTCACATTCACAAGATAAACTGGAGATTGACTGAAGCAGTGTTTATCTACTTCCACTAATGCAAAGAAAAAGCATTTCGAAGGCTACCTGGCATAACTTCAGGCTCCGTCTGTAGCTTATAAAACAAATAACACCAACAAGAAAACCATTTTTCCCCAGTATGGTCGCCACTATGTTATTGCCTAAATCTACCTCAGGCTGAAGGAAGGCAGAGTTCAGGATAACACCAGACCATGCTCAGTCTGGTAGCTAGCCCTACCAGAACAGGAGAGGGCTCTCTCCGGGTCAAACTCAGTAAAAATAATCAATAGGGTTTGAGATGACTAGAAACGAATACTGATTTTAGGCTAGGTATTTAAATAGGAGGGTTTGTTTTGATTTTTTGGGGGTTTTTTTGGAAAAAAGGGAAAGGCAATTTTGGGCTTGGGGATGAGGCCAAATTCTTGCAGAGTTCAAGTTGGGGCAAGGAAGGCAATGGTTTTGATGTCTTAGATTGAATGAATGGATAGAAAATATTGCTGAGGAGCTGAAGAGGGCAAGAGGTTGCAAGGATCCTCTTCAAACAGATGAAAACATATAAAACTAAACAAAATTTTAAGGCAGAGCACCAACAAACTAATGAATTCTACCTTAGTCACTCATTTGTTTAATTTCAGAAGCAAAGAGAAGGGAAATGGCATACATAGAACATTAATGAACTTACAATTACATGGAGAAAAACACCATCAAAACTCAAAGCCACAAGGATCCCAACAAGTGCTGCAAAACCCTGGTCTTTCCTTTGCCAAAAATGCTGAAATGAATATACAATGAGGTGCCAAACTATTCCCAAGAGTCCAACCCTGAAAATGACTCAGAAAATACATAATATAGACCAGCCTAACCCCTCCCCATGCCTCTAGGGGTTGAGCTCATCCTTCTAGGAGCTGTTTCAACCAATTCTAAACTAGGAACTGAAATCTAGGCAATCAAACAACTTGCCTCTATATGGTAGGAAACTGATTCATTCATTTAATTTTCACCTTTTAGTGAATGAATCCTCTAGAACAAGTAAAAATATGCCAAATTTACATCATGTTCAATAAATTACATCAAGATAGATCAATATTTACATCAGAAAGTAAAACTAGTCAAAACTGGGCGGAATTCTGAGCTGAAGAGTGAAAAATAGGCCAAAATTCTCTATGCGTCGTGCCCAAAATCTCTATGCGTAGCACAAATTTGGAGCTGATTTTGAGGCACTTTCTAAAGTCCAAATTGAGCTCATGATAGCTTTTTGGAAAGCCTTGCCTTTCTACTTTCCAACCCAAGTGGAATTTCTGGATTTGGATGTCACTTTCCCCTCCAAAACTTCAATCTCCCAAGACTGGTTCCTATGTGTGCAAAAAGTGGCAGAAAGGCCATTTTCAAGGTGTTTTTGACCCTTTAGGCCACCCAAAACTTGATGAAATATTTAGGCCATTCCTGAGCATGCATAAATTTTCGTCAAAAATGGGCGAAATTCTGAGCTGAAGAGTGAAAAATAGGCCAAAATTCTCTATGCGCCGCGCCCAAAATCTCTATGCGTAGCACAACTTTGAAGCTGATTTTGAGGCACTTCGCGAAGTCCAAATTGAGCTCATGATAGCTTGTTAGAAATCCCTGCCTGTCTACTTTCCAACCCAAGTGGAATTTCTAGATTTAGATGTCATTTTACCCTCCAAAACTTCAATCTCCCAAGACTGGTTCCTATGTGTGCAAAAAGTGGCAGAAAGGCCATTTTCAAGGTGTTTTTGACCCTTTAGGCCACCCAGAACTTGATGAAATCTTTAGGCCATTCCTGAGCATGCATAAATTTTCATAAAAAATCCAAAAAATGTCAATTTTCCCTCCAGAATATCTCTCAAACGTAAGCGCGCGCAAGGTGGCACTACGCGTTGGGCAGGAAAATCTGTTTTGTGACCAAAAAATTCAAAATTGACAAACTTTTCTCCAAATTTGTTGAAATTTGGACTGAAGGTCCCCCATGAAGTATCATGCTCAGCCAAAGAAGCTTCAGCCAAGATTTGAAGTGGATCAGGCCTTTTCCGACGTTTTAGTGCCCTCCTTAGCCTCACCTTCAGGATCTTGATCCTCTCTTTGCAAACATGTGTGCGGGCCCAATAGTGGTTCTTCATATGTCTGAGCATGTCCTTGTCATTGTTTTCCTTCGCCAATAGTTTCTCGAGATGAAAATTGACCCTCGTAAGCCAAATCTCCCACTCAAAGGGTGTCATGTCACCTTGTCTTTTTCGGGCCAATTCTCGGTCTTCACGGATTTTCTGCAATTCCATGAGTGTCTGCTGATCCTCCAATTGTTTATTCCGCCGCTCCAAGTAATTTATAGCCCACTGAACTCTCTGAAATTTCTCGGTCAATGTGTCGATCTCAGCTTTCTGCTCCTGGATGATTTCTTTCAGCTTTGAGCTACGAGAGCTCAAATCAACATCAATGAGTGTAAAATCAGTGTCTTGGCCTCCTGAAGGGCCTTCCTCCTACATAGGCCTCTTTCCTCTGTCCTGTCCCTATAACTGTGATGATGTCAAAGGCGAGACCCCTTCCACCTCAAGTGGAGATAGTACTCGCGCTGCTGATGAAGGTAACGAGACCCTTTCCACCCCAGGTGGAGATAGTACTCGTCATGCTGCTGCAAATAAGGCTCTGGTGCCTCTCTGATAACTAACACATACTGGAACACTAATAGGCTCTGTCTCAGGACCCTCAAACTGATTTGAAGGCTCACCTGCACCATGAATAATCTCTGGAGGAGGCTGAGGGGCTGTAAAGAAGTCACGGGAAATGAACTCTTCCCATGCAATGCCCTGCAATCCAAGCTGATGTACAATAATGATCTTGATGAGCGCATAATGATAAATGGTGTTGTGTTGCTGCTCAGGAGTCTTCTTCTGCACAAGAGTAGTCATCCTCTCTATGTTTCGGCACATGAAATATGGAATGCTCATCATCCTCACTCCCGTGAAATGCATCAATAATCGGATATGGTAAGCATAAAGGCGCGAGAACCGGCCCTCACAGCTGAAGTATTTGATGATGAGTTTCATCAATGGCACATAGGACTCCTTCAAGAATCTAAAAGGTAACACCCTATTGAGCTGCCTCATATAGCCAGGCCTGATGTATGGCTCATAATACAGTTTGTCCAGCTGATGTCTCTTGTTCCACTGTTCACCTACATTTGGTATTCCTGTTGCCTGCGAAATGGTTTCTGGTGTCAAGGTGAAATTTACACCAGCCAGAGTTACATGACCATCATGCAAATGTAAAAAAAATAAGTGAACCAACTCTTGATGATGCTGAGTCTGAGCAATCAGCTCACAATACTGAAAGCATGACTGTTGCCGAAAGCATGATATGGCAAGTGGGCAAGCCTGCAATTGAGTCAACGAGGTAGGATCTTCTCTGACGTGTCTGCCCCCTTTATGAGGCCTCCTTGGTGCATGCATCTCTGTGGTAGAATCAATATTTTGCTCATATGATGAATCTGTGTCCGTCACGGTGTTTGCAATGTGTATGACAAGTGTATGTTTGATTGGTTTGAAAATGTAAAATTGGTGTTTTGTTTTCAATGCCAAATGTGCCAAAGGGAAATGAGGGACTGTGAGGAAAAATGGAAATAGTGGGAAAAGTGGGGTTTATCAAGTGAAATTAAGGTGTAATAACAGTCACTTGATTGTTGGGAATTGGGAATTTAGGAATTTTACAAATGATATGGGAGAGTGATGGTGATGGGGAATAGTAGGGTTTAGGAATAGAAAAAATGGAAAGATGAAAATAAGTGATATGAGTGTTTTTGGAATATAGGGGAATAGGAAAGGGACTGTATAATGATGTGACAGTGAGGGGAAAGGAATCACAGGTGAGAAATGATAGTATGATAGTGAGTATTCAGCATAAAAATGATTTTTTTTTTTTAAACACCATTTGAAACCCTAAGGAGCAGATTTTGATATGAATATAGGGTTTATGTTTGGCATTTAAATTCTCAAACCAATCTTCAAACAACTCCAAACACCAGCTAGCAATCATATAAACTTACTTGAGCATGGAGCAACCAAAAAAATGTGATTTTGGAGAAGAAGGGAAAAAAATTTCAGTCTCAGGCCTATGTGCCGCGCGCATAACCCAACACGTCGCACTCTCCTTGTGCACCACTACAGTGCAATTCTACACAGTGAAAATTGGCCCAGTGCGCCGCGACTGTTATGTGCGCCGCGACAGAGGCCCAACACGCCGCGCAGGCAAACTCATCCACAGTCCGGCCTTCAAACCCTGTTGTCACTCTTTCACAATCTGACTCGGTTTTCTTTGATGTCTCTTGGAGCAAATGAATTGATCAATGTGGAAATATTCTTATGTATCAAAAGGATTTTGATTTTCATTTTGAAATAACCCACTTTTGTAATGTTTTGAAATTGGCACTTTTCACTTTTAATACAAACTCGGTTTTTCGTTCCTATTTTGATTTTTTGACTTGAATGATGAAATCTTTATCGATTTTTTGCAGGGATGGTTGGCATGTTTTGGCAAAGGCGACCAGGGCTGCGCCTTGAAGAATCTGACAACTGAAAAATTTTGCAAATATACATAGCATTTATTACAAAGGACAAAATGACGATTTTATTCAAAATAGAGTTTTGAAGAAAAGTCATGATCAATCATTGTAACGATGAAATTTTATGATGAAAATTTATTTTGAGCCTCCCTCTGGCCTGCTGGAATTATTGGACACTTTGAAGACGAAATTTGTGAAACCCTAGACCTAATGATTGAAATGACTCTTTGCTGACCAAAAGACCATCCATGACTATGAATGACTGTAAAACTGACTTTGATGAATTTTGATGAACTTTAATAATCAGAAACAAACCAGCAGATACATGACATGAGGGAAAATGAGAGAAAAACCCTTCCGTCAGATAATCTATGCTTCTAATGGAATGCAAATGATTGGATGAATGAGACACCTAAAATGAAATGCAACAAAGAGTTTTTGATCTCTGACAGAGGTATGACTATACCGACTCTAACACTATCATTGTAAGATCGTTGATTGTTGATGAGTTCTTCCAATGCCCTTGAGATATTGGCATAGTTTTGGATAGTTTTTCCCTTCTTCACTTCCTTACGCAGTGAGACTAATTCGGCTTCTAATTCTTCCCTTTCTTGGTTGCTTACTTCCAACTTGTTTTGAAGTGAATCTTCAATGCATTTGTGTTCTTCAAATTCAATTTTGAGACCTTGAACTTTTTCTTCAAGAGTATTGGAATGGATCTTCTCAGCCTTGAGCTTTTTTATAAGCTTGATTTCTTCCTTAGAAAATTCTTCTATGGTCAAAACTTATTCTTCGTTGGTTGATACCTCTTGTTTATTGTGCTTGGCCATAAACAATACTCTCTCATTGGCTTCTTCTTCGTTGTCATTGTCTTCATTGGATGATGAGCTATATTCTTTAGAGAGAAAGTTCCTTTTGGATCCTTGCTTGTTGAATTTATTAAAGCCTTTCTTTCCTTTTGAGCTTCCATCACTTCTATTTGGACATTTTGATGCAAAATTCCCAACCTCACCATGGCCGAAACATATCAATGGAAGTTTACCTTTGAATTTTCAATTACCAATTTTTAGTTTTCTCGTAAAGTAAGCATATTCTTCATATGAAAGACCTTCTTCTTCATCTCCCTTTTCTTCACACTTGCAGGTGCATGTATTTTCAACTGAAGGTTGTTTGTCCTTATTGGTTTTCTTAGATGCAACGAACACAGTTTCTAGATGCGAAGTACCCTCTTCTTCATCAAGTCTCATTTCACATGCTATGAGAACTCCATGTAATTCCTCTTTGCTGAGTTTTTCCAAATTTGCACTATATTCTAAGACCGATACCTTTGGGTTGAATCTCCCTACTAATGTTCTAAGAATCTTTCATATAATAGTCTTCTCGTCAATTGACTCTCCTAATCCTTCCAGAGTATTGTTTATTTCATCAACGTATTTGAAGTATGCAGCAATGTTGCAATCTTCTTTCATTCTGAGTTGCTCAAATTTTGCTCTATAGATTTGAAGCTTTGCTTCTTTGATATTTGAGTCACCTACATATATATTCTCAAGCTCATCCCATAGATTTTTGGTGGTTTTACAACCCAACACCTTATGATAAGCAGATTCAATAAGTCCACTGATAGTAATATTCTTTGATTTTTCATCATTTACCAAATTATTCTTACCTTGTTCATCCGTAGTTGATGTAAATCCATTTTGAACAGTGTCCCATACTTCGTAACCTTGCGCCAAGAGATAGACCTCCATTCTTCCTTTCCAGAGTGCATAATTATTTTCATTGAATAGAGGTACACCATTCTTGGTATTCTCCATGACCTCCTTCCAGCTATTAAACTTCTATTGAAGGAACCAAGCTCACAGTACGATTATTCCAAATGCGAAAGGGGTGAATTTGTATTCTTTCAATTGGGAATTAGTTAATATTCAATTATTATCGTGTTTGTACAACGTGATAGCAACAAACAAAACAAACACAAATGCACGATTTTAGGTGGAAACCCACTCCAGGACAAAAACCACCTAATGCTTTTATAATAATTCTTTAATATTCAACTCCAATTGAAAATAAAGCTCCAACTTCCTAGAATCTAGAAAAGCATTCTTCTCCAGCTCCCACTGGATGGATGCTCCAATGCAATTCTTCGGTAGTCAGCTAAACGGATATACATGATGAAACACAACTCACTAGCAACACCCTACCACACTGTAGAAGATAAAGAAGAATGGACTCTGTCTAAAAGGAAAATGGTCCACTTTACAATTATATAGAATGATGTAGAAGAAAGAGAACACAGACCATAACCCCAACTATGACATAACCACCTAATGATTATCCTAGACCTCTCGACGCTGCCTCTTAACATCTTGGCAGATAGACACTAGTACAATTTTTGCAATGATACCTTTATAGTGACCGTATGCAGTGCTGCCCACTTGAAGACTTCATGTGATGAACTTATTGCTGCTATTCTACACCTTTATTGTTGCTCTTGTCATGCTACCCTCTGCTGCACCTTGCTTTGATTTTCTGCCCTAGAAAGTCTGGTCCTTTGCAGCCCTTGACAACACATGATCTAGCTTTTTCTTGCCTTCTAGGAGCTCGATATTGAATCTGGTGTATCTCTGTTATTTCAGATCCCTAATATGTGATTTTCGGTCCTGTAGTAGTCCTCTGAGTCTTCTTTCCAATTCCATAGGTCTTACCCAATTTAGATTCTTCAAGGGGGATATGACTAATCTCCACGATTCCCCTAGTATAGTTGTTTCAGTAGAGAGAAATTGTACAACGTGCCACGTGTCATTTTTTCTTCATTCGGCTATGAATTGATATAGAGAAAAATAAAGTCTGTACATTATTTGCCACATTTTATAGAATTCCAATCTGATACTCAGAGAGAGAGTTATGATGATTTTTCCAAGGTCACTTCTTTGAGATGAATTTCGGGAGCCTGCAAAAACACTGACTTCCACAGAACATATCTCCAAAATTATTGCGCACCTTCATCTGAAAATTCCACCGAATATTCCTCAGGATTTCGGCTTCACCTCATAAAAATTTCAGCTTTTGAATCTTCATATAAAAAACGTTAGAGCTAAAATTCCACGATCACCTATTTCAGATAGCGAAATCCCTACATAAGGAGGATATGAGGATCAAAATTTATATAAATTATTAGGTTGAGAGGGGCTTCAACAAGTGAAAGTGGGAAGGATTTTAGGAGCTTAAAAAATATTATTTATGACTTTTCAATGACCCATGCCACAACCCCATGGGGTTTTAGCCCACTAACTGGGGTTACAAACTTCAAACATGAATATCTCTCAAACCGTGAAGAATTACATGGTGTGCCATATATCAACAGAAACATCTCGACAAGTAGAAACCATCAAAAGCATTATTGACCCAGAATATAGTAATTTGGTAGGTCAAAATTCCCATGCAATATTGGGGTAGCCCCTGGTGTTGCTTGGGTTGACATCAATGACAACCGCTGATCAACATAACACATCTCACAAGCTTGCAACTTTCCCATATTTTTCTCTTTGACTTATTGTATATGTTTCCTTGTTTGTTGCTACAAGAATAACATTTTTTTGTCCTCTATTTCTAGTTGATAAGAAAATAAAAATTGTCCATTTTTTCACAATTTTCAGTTGCATGAACTAGTTCAAATTATTGTTGTAAGGAAACCTTAAAAATATCCCCAGCAAGTAACCTCCTTAGCCTTTAGAATCCATATCCCGTGACCCAGCCCATTTTTTTATTTTCAAAATATTCACATTGTTACATGAGTAGGAAATAACCGGGGTTGTCACAAACTTATCCCCCTCGGGGGAACATCGTCCTCGGTTTTATTTTTCCATATAAAACATTAAAAACACACTAAAAAATAAACAATATATTTTTTATGGAGCTTTCTATACACAAATTTGTACAATATTTATAATTTTATATACATTTGCTTCAACCAAAAAAAATAAAAACGATCCACACTTATACAGGAATGCAGTAGAATACAAATATAAAAATAAACACGAAGATGAAACAGAAATAAAACTTCATTTCATTAATATCAAATAATTGAAATATTCTTACATACAGAATGTAAATAAACTAGCTCGGGCGATGGTAGCTTATCTCTAAGAAGAGATGTGGTGGCTACATGCTTATGAACTATGTTACAATGAGGCTCAAGGGCCTTTTTATTATTTAACAACAAAGGGAAACCCTAAAAAACCAAAACCTTAACCCCAGGAGATGGAACGACAAGAGTGTTGGGGCCCCATTGGGGTTAGTTAGGCAATCAACTTCCCGAGGTCATAACTTGGTCATATGATCTTTGTTTGACGTGTACGATACCTTGTTGGAAAGATCTCTCCGAGTAAAACAATATTTTCAATGGAACCTTTCCTTTGGCTATGTTCTTGTTGTGAACCTAAAAAATGGTCATTTAGGGGGTCAAAACAACTCTCGAAGTTTAGGACCCGAAAAACTGCTAAAAATAGTACATGTTACTATAATCAAGGAAACAGATGAAACCAACTTGAGTTATAGGTGGAATAGGTTTGTGGCCACCAATATCCACCTAGATCAAGAAAGGATATGTTTTCCTCATTGAATCAACCATTTCCCAAGTGGATTCCTCAGGCCCAAAGTGCCTCCACTACACTTTGACTTCCTCTATTGCTCCATTTCGGAGCACGAGGCTCCTCTAATCTAGGATGCATAGTGGATTTTCCTGAAACTCTCCCTATGGTTCCACATGTATCATAGACCAATCAATCACATGATTAGTTCCTTGTACATATATTTTAAGAAAAGAAACATGTAAAACATCATTGAATTTTACTAATGGAGGTAAGGCCAATATATGGGCCACTGGTACTATCCTTTCAAGTATATCAAAAGGCTCACTAAACCATGGTGCCAACTTGGAACATGACTCGGTCTTCAAGGAAATTTTCTTGGGTCTATTTCTCAAGTAAAAATGTTCCCCAACTTGGAACTATTTATGCACCCTATGCTGATTTGCATAGATTTTCTTCATGTCTTGTGCCACCTTCAAATTATGCCTTATGATTTGCATTTGTTTCTCCCTTTCTTTTATCATATCAAGCCCAATAAAGACCATTTTAACTTGATCACTCTAGTTTATAGGAGTATTACAACTCCTTCCATAAAGTGCCTCAAATGGGATATTATTGGTACCCATTGTTGTATGCAAACTATACAAGTAGAAGATGTTGAAAAGTGCAACTAGGATCGGTCTTCATACTAACTATGTAATTATGTATTTATGTAAAGAAGAAGACAAAAATAATAATATATATTTTATAAGCTTTTCTCATGGTTTTCATGAACAAGGTTTTAGGTTAAAGGACTTCTTCTTGATGTCCTCTAGGATTTGTCTTCTTGTCATAAATTTCCTATTTAAGGAGTCATGTATGAAGTCTCTAGTCAATAAAGTATGCTCCAAACCTTGTCACATAAGCCTTGGAAGTCTAGCGTTAAACACCTTCCAAAGAACAATGTATAAGCAGTGAATAGATTTGGCCTATATAGAGTGATGAATTCGACCTTCAATCATGTTGAAGGGTCGACCTAAACACAGAAGTAATGTACCCTATATATAAGGGAGTTGCGGTACATTTAGGAAGAATAATTGTAGACATCTTTGAGATACTTTCATCATGACATAGTCTAGAATAAATGTGAGGTAAAAGAAGTGTTCCAGTATGGTGCGGATCTGTTTTGTGAATTATTCTAAAGCAGTGGATAAAGATCAGTATTAAGGAGTTGCGGTCAAGTATAGTGCGGTCAAACATGTAATGAATACGTTTATATACACCTGAAATCAAATGACGGAGTATGGTATGTGTTCTATGCGTTGTAAGGAATATGACTAGATGCATTCGGACGTCATCTTATGCCAAGGGCTAAGGCTGATGATCATGCTATGATGCGAAGTCTAGGGGTTATTGTAGTGTGAGAAAAAGGAGGAAGGTAAATATGTGATTTACCTTCCTAATGACAATTCATAAAAAAATTAATATATCTCTAGTAAATAAAGTTTCAAGTGTATGCGAAGTGAAGGATGAGATCTTGAATAATCTTGTATCCATTATTTGAATAAGAAATAAGGAGTGTCTGAAGATAAACTTAGAGATCAAGTTCTCTAATGTTGATGCAGGTTAGTGCAGGTTCGCGAAAAAAAGAATGATCGGTGTTGGAGGTTGACAAAGAAGTAGTGATAAGGTCTTGGAAGCATTCATAGGTGAAGGGCCTGAGTCTTGGTCATGGTACTTGGCATTTGAAAGTCTATAAGAAGAATTTATCATGGGTTTTCCTCTCCAAGAGGGAGAGTTTTTGCCCTAGCTCGGAGAGCCTAAATTTGTGTCTCTTTTATTTTGGTAATTGAATTGATGAAATACTAAATAAGCTAAGAAGAGAATACATAAGTAAAACAAGTAAGCTCACAAGTAATTATCAAGGAGAGAATTTAAATTAATCACCACCCCTCCAAATTCTCAACAAAAGATACTCTTCCCATTTCTTTGGCTAGGGCATCATTTACATCCTCAACATGTCTTCGAGGATTCTATTTGTACTCTATATTTTCCATTTTTTGTGTGGATGATAAGTTTTAATGAAGGCCAAATTCCCCCCCAATCCTGTAAACAGATCCTTTCAAAACCTTGAGTTGAAATTGGCATCTATATCTAAAATGATTTTCTTGGGAACTCCATGCAACCTCACAATTTTCTTTTTGAATATTTGAGCCACCTCACTAGTTGAATTGTGGATTTTATCTCTACAAAATGAGTCACCTTGCTCAACTTTTCAATTAACACCACAATTTCATTATGGTATCTTGAGGTTCTATGAAAACCATTGATGAAGTCCACAAAGATCACTTCCGACTTCCATTCTATAATGGGAATGGGATGCAATAATCATGTTGGGTGCTTAAACTCATCCTTTACTCATTGGCATTCTATGCAATAGAAACAAAATTAGCTACTTCCCTTTTTAAATTAGGCCAATAATAAAACTTTTTGATGGCCATGAGATTCTTTTGGTATCCAAAGTGGAAAAAAAATGGCTTACCATGGAACTCTCTCATTAAGAGCCTCTTCAATTCATTATTGTTTGGCACATAGATTCTACCCTTGAATCTCATTATACCATCACCTGTGAGATAATATTCTTCATCTTTTCCATCCTCGCCACCTTGCGGTAGCTTTTCCTTTATATTTTGATATATCTCATCATGTTTCCTTGCATTTTTGACCTGTGCTTCTAGCTCCATTCCATAGTAAATTATGGTTTTCAGATGATTCAACTAAATCCTTCTATTGAGTGCATCAGCGACCCTATTTTATTTTCCCTTGATATACTTGATTTGAAAGTTGAACTCGCTAAGTGCGGCCAGTCACCTAACTCGTCTTGTGTTCAACTTGGGTTGATCAAACAAATACTTGAGTCATATCTCCTACCGAGGAGGTAATGCCTCCACATTTTCAATGCATTAATGATGGCATCTAACTCCAAATCATGAGTTAGATATTTTTCCTCATGCTCATTTAGCTTCCATGACTCATAGAAACTATCTTCCCTTCCTACATCAAGAATCCACCAAGTCCCTCCTTGCAGGCGTATGTACAAATCACAGAATCCTTGCTTGGATCTGCAATGCTCAACATTGATGCATTAGTGAGCAACTGCTTCAACTGTTCAAAACTTGTTGCACATCCAACTTTTCACTTAATTTCTTTCCCTTCCTCTATAAGGTGGGATGGGATGGACTATATTATAGAATTTTGTGATGAACCTCTTGTAGTAGCCTACGAACCCCATGAATGACCTAATATAATTCACAATTTTCATTTTTGGCCACTCCATTATGGCCTTCATCTTTTCCATATCAACTGATATCCCCTCCTTGGAGACAATGTGCTCCAAAAAATGTATTAGTGATTGGAATAATTCACATTTACTAAGATTTGCATAAAGCTTGTGCTCCCTTAGCAACTATAACATTGCATCTAGGTACTATTTATGTTCTTCTTTGGATTTACCAATATATCATCAACGAAGACAATCACAATTTTTTCCAAGTAAGGACACAACACATTGTTCATTAAACACATGAAAGTGGCAGGGGCATTAGTAAGCCTAAAGGGCACCACCAGAAACTTATAATTCACATATCTAGTCTAGAATGCAATTCTATGGATATCTTCTTCCTTGATGTACACTTGATGATAACCTGACCTCAAATCGATCTTGGAGAAAACTGTCACTCCTCTCAACAAGTCAAATAAGTTATTAAATTGTTGCAATGGATACCTTTTCTTTATGGTCACTTTATTTAATTTTCTATAATCAATGCAGAGTGTGAGTGTACCATCCTTTTTCTTCACAAACAATACCATAGCTCCCCATAATAGCACACTTGGCCTTATATAGCATCTCTTTAAGCTATAATTTTAACTCAACCAATTCAGGAGTACTCATCCTATATGATTCCTTGGATGTTGGTGTTGCTCAAGGAATCAAGTTGATAGAGAAATCCACCTCTTTGTGAGAAGGTAATTCAAGAATTTATGCTGGAAACACATCTTCATAATGTTGCAACATGAGGTATTTCTTCAACAACTCACTTTCATCTTCATCAACAATGTTATTGCCCTTTTTACCGTTGGAAATTTGCACAAAAAATAAAATACATAATCTCTTGTTGCTTGTCTTGGCTTGCATGAATAAAATTAGAGTCACATAAGTGGGCTTTCAATTTCCCTGTAAAATCCTCCTCTCTCTAGCTTCATCCAAGTATTCAATGTCATTTTCATAGCAATCAACTTTTGTTCTCTGTGCATATAACCAATCCATACCAAAAATAAGTGATACACACACAACATCAATACATTTAAATGCGTTATAATTGGCATATTATAGAGCTCAAATGTAGATGATCTTACCCACATGCTTACTTTTCTCTTTGTCCCGGTTTCTAATTGAACCAACCATGGTTTTATTGGTGCTTCCTTGGCCAGCTGGCATTTTTCCGTGAGCTCGGGATTGATGTAACTATAGTTAAAATCAGGGTCAATCAAAATATAAATAGTTTGATTGCTTAACTTACCTTTCATATCAATTATGGACACTTGGTGATCTGCTTATCGATTGTCCAGAGCTGCATAAATTCTAGACATGCTCTATGCTACATCTCCCATATTTTGAACCTCCTCTCCATCGTATAATTGTGGTCCTGTGTTTTTTTGATGTGGGCAGTCCCTTTAATAGTGATTCTCTCCACATGTCCTACAACAAAAGAGTTCCTTGGCCTTCAGTCTCTGTTGATATCCTACAGGCCGGTGTGCATGGTATTTGTTAATTGGGTTGAATTTCGACTGAACTTTACCTGCATTGGTTGGGCTTACACCTTCTATTGTGGCTCCTAGAGACAACCCTTGAGTTGAGGATGGGTCAATGCCTAGGACATCTTAGTCTCTCTTGAAGGTAAATAAGTGTGGCTCCAGAGATAAATGTGAAATGGTTTATATTTTGGTTCAATAACCTTTCTCAGAGGTAGATAGAGTGTGCATATAAACATTATATAATTCCCAAGAATAAATGTTTCAGGTCTGGTGGCCGACACACAAAGAATGAAGCTTAAATTTTTCGTTGTAATAAGGATGAAAAGGAGAAATATAAGGAGGGAATCTAGTATAGAGGGCTGGATAAACACAAAATCCTATGAAATAAAACCCATTAGAGTCACAAAAAGATAAAAGGAATGAAGTGTAGAAATTGTGGAGCACATTTTAAGGCTTTCAACTCGATGTTTCGCGGGTACTATCTTCTATATTTTAACATTGGTAAATCTACAGTCTCAAAGGTACCATCTTCTACTTGTGTAACATAGATAAATATAAAATCTCATAGGTATCGTCTACTATCAAACAATATAAGTAAGTCTGTGACTTAAGAGTGAATCCAGCAACTAAAATTACACAATTTCTGAAGAGGAAAATATACATATTAAATGACAAACGGAGGTAGAACACATACTACATATCCGAATGCTTGGAATCACTGGAAACTTATTTATTAATATTTAAGACTAGAATAAATGTCATAGGCCTGAACTAGCAAATTTCGCAAAACAAATAAAGCCTCTGGAACAAGAAATTAGAACCAAACTTGGAACCTCCTCAGAAAACAGAGTTCAGAACCCTTGAACACAGAATTTAGAACAGCTGGAAGAAAATTTTAGGAACATGTCTAATGAGTTTCTTCTTTTTTGTAGAGAGAACCAAAATAAAGAAAACTTATAAAATATCTCCAAATGTTATAGTTGTCTGAACTACTAGTTGTATGAGCATGCAAATGGCCTTACTTGTCCTAATGATTACATAAAATATTTGATTATTTTCTTGAAAATGAAAAAATTAACAAAATATCATAAATGGAAGTTGGCATGATTGACAAAAAAAAATATCTCCATGTCGATTCCTTTGATTGCCTTTGATTTTACCATGCCTTTGTCATTGCATTCCTCCACTATTATCTACCAATACGTCTGTCAGTTTCTCCCTTTAACCACTTGAATTCCCCCTTTCTGGAGTTGGACGTGGTTGAGAGTGGTGGTGTTAGAGGTGCTCTATAACCAAGCTATCAAACCATACATCCTTTGTAACATTTGTGTTGTAGTATCGAGACTTAACATATCTTAAATCTTATTAAAATAATGTTGCGAAATCACAATGTTTTGATGCCCATATCTCTTTTTTTCTTAGACCCCTTATCATTTCTCCTCCATATGACTAGGTATCATGAACGAAGGCTTAGGGCTTAGGTGCTAAGGCCTTTGGGCTCTTGTCAGGGGCATATTTCCCTTTGTGATCACTCTCTGCTCTCGGTCCTTCAGGTTAAAATTCTATGATCGAGTGCCACTTAATCATCGAAGCCCCTTCATCAAATTTGAAATTTTTATAAAACAATTTGACATGAGTTACGAAAATTCCAACCTCTGAAAAGCCATCCTCCAAAATGATGTCAACATTTCCATGTGGAGCATCCTTAGTGGTGACATGTATCACTGAGATTTTCCCCATTAGGCCCTCAAAACTATCGAAATTGACGGACATCTATCAATCGTACGGCCACGTCGTGCTAATTTCATCTGCCACATCTACTCCTTAGGGCCAATCACCTGTTGCCATGTATCTTCTCAGAGGAGAGAGAAAAGGTCCTTGGGGTCCTTGTTTATACGATTATTTCCATTGTATTTCTATTCTCCTCGCATTTCAACACTTTATAAAATAATTAAAATTTTAAAGAGTTATGAGGTTCTGATCCCTCAAGTTCTGAAATGATCGACCCTCTGAAATTTAGGTTCTGATCCCTCAAGTTCCGAAATGATCGACCCTCTAAAATTCAGGTTCTGATGTGATTTCATCCCGACTTCCTATTATGATATTCCATTTTGGGTCCACTTTTAAATAGACTACAGAGGTCCCTTATAATTTTATCTCTAATGTCCTGAAGTCCTAATATTGGGTTCCACTAATCGGCTCCAAATTTTCGCTCTTCCCTTTTCAACTCCATTCTGAATTTCGGCTCCTCAAATTTTGGTTCTCCCTTTGATTTCAACCTCTGAAATTTGGCTCTCCTTTTGATTTCACCCTCTGAAATTTCAGCTCTCATTTTTATTTCGACCTCTGTAATTTCGTCTCTCCTCTTAGTTAACCAAAAACACACCTTTTATTCTCTGTATTAGGGATAAAAAAACAAGAACACTAGACAGAAATATAAGTTATTACAGATAACAACATCAGCTTCAATTGGGGACAATGTATTGCAAGCAATGCATTGAGAATGTGCAGATTAGTAGCCTTCACCATTGGGCATGGAGTCATTTTATTCAAATGCATAGAAAACAAAAAAAAAAACAGTAAGAACTTAAAAAAATTTTGGTATGTACAATGACTCATCGGTATATAAAATGGACCTCTTTAATGCTAAAAATAGAGCTTGAGAAATTTCCCATTCACAAACAGTTCCCTCACCATCCAAGTTTCCTAATAAGAAGGTGTTATTTCCTTTTTCTTCAGATATTTTGAAGGGTCCAAACCACAAGGGATCGAACTTCCCATTTTTTCCTTTGTCCTCTGTTCTAACATCCAATCTGAGTACCAAGTCCCTTGGATGTAAGGATCTGTCCCTTGCCGTTTTATTAAAAAGAGCCTTCATATTCTCCTGATATTCAATCAGATTCTAAGATACATGTGTTAGCCATCTATAAATTTTGTTATATCTCATGATGGCTAAATTATTCTTTCAGCTTTCAAGAAACAAACTTTATGAAAATCGGTGAGTTTTTGAAAGCCCACTAGGTTCATTATCCTCAAAAGAATCATTCCACTGAAGCCTTCACTCAAAGGCTTCCTAGATTATCCTGCTGATATAAAAGAAATTGTTTCAAAGCCATTTCCCATCATTTCATAAGCCCCATTTCACTCATATTTCACTTATCCTAATTCATCATCTCATTCCCATAAAAAACCCCTTTTTCCTTCATTTATCTTCATTTTCCCATTAAAAAACCCCTTTAAACCAATAAAAACCCCTTTAAATGGTTTTAAACCCCTCTTTTTACCCTATCGGAACCTCTAAAAAGTCTAAAAAACCCACCTTTTTAGGACTTTTCTGCTCCATTTGAGAATTAGGCCTTAAGTCCCTTAGGGCTTAAAACCTTCTGCCCCTTTTCTCATAAAACCACACCCGCAACCATTCGTTAAGACTAAAAGAACTTCCTCTATATTTTACCCCGCGCCTTTGTTTTCTCTAATATAATATGGACTGTTGATCCATCAGATCTAACGGCTCACGCTTTCTCGCAGATCTTAAATTCTGCCCGATAAACATTCCGCCCCCCGACTATTCCCCCCCCGATATAATCCTAGTCATTGATTATTTTGATCCAACGGCGATCGGGCCCTCCTCCGCTCCATTCTCATTTCCTGATCATAACTTATTCGTTCCCCCCGAGATGAAATCTGGACTGTTGATCCTCCTGATCCAACGGTCATCGCTTTTTTGCATTTCTGCCATCCTCTCGCTGCTTCGTTCTCTTTTGCACGTTCGCGATGAAATATGGACCGTTGATCCTCCTGATCCAACGGTAATCGCTTTTTCGCATTTCTGCCATCCTCTCACCCCTTCATTCTTTTTTATGCATCCACGATGAAATCTGGACCGTTGATCCTCCCGATCCAACGATCATCTCTTTTTCGTATTTCTGCCATCCTCTCGCCCCTTCGTTCTTTTTTGCGCGTCCGCAATGAAATCCTAACTGTTGATCCTCCCGATCCAACGGTCATTGCTCTTTCACGTTTTCACCCATCCTCTTGCCCATCCATTATTTGCGTAAACCTGCAAAGTGATCTCGACCGTTGATCCTCCCGATCCAATGGCTCATAATCCATATCGCGCATGTTTCACCAAAAGGCTTAAACACCCCATTTCTGCACGAAATTAGTGGTTTCACCCTGGACAGGTGTCGCCTGATGTATGGTATCACGTTCAAAAGAACCAAAACCACTTACCGCTTAGCCCTCATGCGAATACCACCCTGGTATTCCTCAAAACCACCCTTTTCCATTAGCGCCATTATTCAAAATTGTTCCTATTTCTTCACAATTCCGCCATGGAACCTTTCCCCTCTATGCATTCTCCCTCCTCTGCATCGCTCCTCTGTCCTCACCAAGCCTCTGAAACAATTTATCCATAAGCACGGGTTTTATTAACGTTTTTATGATTTAGTGCAGTTTTAATGGTGGACGAGTACACAGGCCCTTCCACAGCCAAATATCAGTGGCTTGAACTCCCGGGTGACGATCCTTGGGTTCCAAATATGCAAAAGGGATCCACGGGGTTTGATTATCATTGTTTTGTCAGTGCCTCATGAACACTGGTCGACTAGTGAAAACCTCCAGCACAGAAAGGAAGACACCTGTACACTGAAAGAGAAAATAGAAGAAAGACAGCGAAGATTAAAGGTTAAAAGCATAAATCAGAAGATTAAGATCTCGACCAGCAGATTAAGGATAAAGACACAGTGTAAAGATAAATTAAGTAAAAGATAAAATAGTTAGTAAAGTGACAAAAAGCAGAAGATTATAAAGAAGTCCAAAAGCCAAATCAAAGGCCTAAACAGAGTTTAAAAGAAGATAATCAGAACAGATCAGCAGAAGAAGGCTTCGAATGACAAATCACTGAAGCCATTACTCCTCCAAAGGATTAAAATGCCACCTTCTGGCCTATTTTAACCTAAGATATACAAATTTATTACAAAACGGAGATATTTTGTAAAGACAACTCAGAAGTTATTACAAGCCTACCTAAAAACCCTAAAAGTGAACAAAAGCAACCAAGTAGTGCAGGAGGTTAATATAAACACAGAGTTAGACTTAAATAAATTTTTCCTTGGGCCTTGCATGGTCTCAAAGGTCAAAAACATTAAACTCTATCATTTATGAACCATTAGAGACCCCCTCTTTCACTCCACCTCCTCATTCACCTATAAATATTGTATGAGGAGTTCATTGTTTTTTTTGGTTGGATTATCATTGAGGTGTAAGATATTTGTCGAAGCTGTTGAAGTGTTGTTGCGTAATTGAAGAAAACTAGGCTGAGAAAAGAAGTTTTGAGCTGTAAGAACTTGTTGGACTTGAAGTATGTAACTGGTTTGAACATCAATAATACAAGCTGATTCATGGGATCCTAGTCTATGTTAATGGTGATGTTGTTCCTCACTGTTTTTGTTTTTCCTTATGTTTTACATGCTGTCCATTTTCTCTGATAAAGAACAGAAAATTTAGAGTAGGATTTACTGAAAAGTACCCTATTTCTGTCTAAAATATTTATCTTTATGTTTTCCTTTGCTAAGGTATGTTTAGAGGATTCTTAATTTCCCTCTAGGTTTATCCATCTTGTTGATTTGAGAATGATTTAATAGAGTATAACTAGTGAAGAAATGTTGGTGAGCCCATGTCTTTCTGTGTACAACTTGAGATATTGTTTTTGAATGTTCTTTTCAAGGTTTGCTAAGTAGAGTTAACTCAGGGAATTTTATGGTTTGTCCTGTCCTCTGGCTAGTCTTTAACAATTGCCTTGAAAGATCCCTTCAGAGTATGTCAAAAGCAGGCTAGAATTCAAAGTTTCTATCTGATCTTAGGCTATTTTCCTTGTTCTCTTATATGTTTTCTCCTTTCTGAAAGTAGTCTTAGGATTACTGGATTTTTTTTTGAAAATTTTGCTTTAATAAAAGTTTGTCCAAAGAATTCTATGGTTTTCCCTGTCCTTTGGCTTGCTTCAAACAGTTACTTTGAAAGGCTTTTCTTGTTTTAGCGAAGTTAATAGATGCTTAATTGGTTGTTAGCTTTTCTTCTTTCACAACATTTTAATGTTTCATATCACAATTCAATCTAAAAGATCCTTTGATATAGATAACTTGCTCTATGAAAACTCTTGAAGAATTGTTGTACAATTAAATCCTTTTGTGACTCCATAACCCAATGGGTTGATACTGTTTCTTGACCTATCCTTTCTGCTGAAACATTCTTCAATCTACCCTCACCTTCACCCTTCAGTTAACTTCTTCTGTTAATGATGTCCATCCCAACCAAATAAACAAACTAGTTCTCTGAGCTTCATAACTAGCCTAATATCATAAACAAAGCATAAAGATATATCCTTTGAAAACATTTAATAGAGAGATCCCTCTCTAAATCCAGGAAGGTTAGGTCCTAGGATTCTAAAGCGGTTCTGATGTGGCCCCCTGTAGCATTTATTCTTGCCAATCTTGTAAATCACAGGGAGCCAACATAGTGGCGACCATACTGGGGATATACTGAGTAATAGATAACTTCACAACTCAGAAATCCCATTATTAAAATGAATCAAGTGTCTGCCAAGATTGGTTCCTGACTGTTGATGGTGGACAACAACCAGTCCTATAATACAAGTAAAAATCCTCCACCTGGAAACTCCACAACCCTCAGTAGACCAAAAGAATCCACTGGTAGAGGACTCTAGACAGGTTGAAAATATCAGTGACCTTTTTCTTGGACTGATCAAAACAAAATGTCAAGGTCTGTGGCAGACCTTCTCTATGATGAAATTTCAAATTAGTTATCAGAACTTCAGCTTGATGATGATGATCTCTTAAAAGTTGTCTTTATCATTTTGAAGTCAAACAAATGTAACCCTGAAGTTAAGCAAATTTTTCTGGAGATAGTGGTTGAAAAATATGAAACTAACATTGAGCTTTTGAACTCTCAAATCCAGTCATATACCTTCCAAGATCCTAAAATACTCTTGGAAAGCCTCCCTTCCCCTAAGCAAGATGAAATTATACTACCTTTTGACTTGCAGGTAGAAGAAGACGGTGCTTTCAAGGACCACACTGAAAAGGAGGTTTTCAAAGCTAATGCTTGGGATAAAGATAATCATCCAATCATGAAAGGCTTGAGAGAAAAAAGTTTACATCCCACCTTGGTTGATCCTGTAGTAGATTGCATGAAAGTCTTGATTGGCTCAAATTTCCGAACATGCATCCTTTACATGGATCGAATACATCAGAAGCTGCCATTATATATAATAACTTTGGTTATGAAGGCACATGATCAAGGTATACTATTTTTTCCTTTGGCAGGCAGACAAGATGTTCACCCATTTTTACTGCTACTCAACTGGCTGCACTGGCACTATTGTATCACTTAGGCTAGCAGAAATTTCATTATATTAGGATAGATAGGAATGCCAATAAGCTCACCCTTTGAGCATTTAGATATTTTTTAATTGTTTTGAAAGAAATATGAAAAATATAAAAAACACTAGAAAGAGAGAAAAAGAGGGTAGATAAAAAGAAAAGGTACAACCCCATACCAAAAAAGAGAAAAATCTGAAAGTGTGCAAGTCAAAATTCCACTGCTTGAAAAGAAACTGTTATTTAGTCATACAGCCTAAACATGACTGAGTAAATTTCAATTTTGTGCTGATAGGTTAGTGAAAACAGATTTTCCAAATAGTGTAATCTTGGCTTATCAGTAGAATAGATTAGGATAGAAAAGAAATGGTTCTAACAAACTCAAAATCTGAACCAGGAAAAGAAAAGAGAAATGGCTCCAAAAGATCAAAACTTGAGCCAAAGAAAGAAGGAAGGATCCTTAGAAAATTTCAGATCTTAAGCCTTCAAATTTTTGTTTTAAATTTTCTGCAAATAAAGTCTATGTGCAGCTTGAGGTGCTCCTAATCTGATTTAGAGAAGACAATTATTTCATCCAGGTAAATTACTAAAAATGTATCCCTTTCTCCGAAAAATTCTATATCCATGTCTCTTTGGAAAGTAGCTCCAGCATTAATGAGGCCTAAAGGCATTATGGCATACATAAAAGTTCCCCAAGGTTTAGTAAAAGATGTCTTCTTCTAATCTTCAGGGTGTAAAACCACTTGGTTGTATCCAAAGAATCCATCCATCATGGACATTCAGGTAGACCATACCACTTTTTGTAGAATATAATCCATTTTAGGCAGAGGATAATTATCTTTCAGAGAGGCCTTATGAAAATTTACGAAATATACACATAGTTTTATTTCCCCATTCTTCTTCCTGATTGGGACTAAATTTTATACCCACTATGAGTGCCTCAAAGGAACAATAATATTAGCCTGTAGAAATTTATTCACCTATTTTTTAATTGATGGAAGTAACAGAGGATTAATCTGCCTAAGCTTCTTTTTATATGGATTCACCCTAGTTTTTAGAGGAATTTTGTGGTGTATGACACTTGGATCAAAAGTCTTCAACTCATCATATGATCAAACAAACACATCCATGTACACCTTGAAAATTTCTAGGTGCTTTTGTTTGTATTCGCTATGAAATCCTTTAGATAATTTGATGACTCTAGGATCTTCTTCAGTGCCAATGCTACAACCCTCCACCTCCTCCTAAATCTCTTATTTAGTTGACTTAGAACCCACATCATTAGATTTGAAAAGCATCTCCATTGGAAACAATCCATTGGGGATGGAATTCCCTTTTAGTTGCAATATATTGTGACCAACAGTAGATCCTTCCTAATCGACCTTCTATTCCTCTATCGACTTCTTGTCCTCCTGGTCAATCTTTGAGTTTGAGAACTCTCCGACAACCTCCATGAGGCACTTGATATATTATTCATCCTAAAACACCTCCTAGTGCCTTATACTGTTTGGAAATAAATGCTTGTACCGAACCTCAACTTCATATCTGAGCAAGGGGTTTTGAGGGGGTTTGAAATTACTAGTAGAAATTTCCAAATAATCAGTCATTCGATTTCATTCTCTAGGAAAGAACTACATATTGAAGGATAAGAAAAAAAATTCAACCAAATACCATACTTCATTCCTGTAGGTCTTCAATCTTGGGTGCTTGGTTTGGCATTGATTTTTTATTTGCTTCACCACTAGCTATGAATCCCCGAACACAGATAAGCAACCAATGTTAATGTTTTTAGTATCTTTCAACCCTAATAAAAAAGCTTCATATTCAAAAACATTGGTTATGGCCTGAAAATATAGCTTGAAAGAGAGAGGGATCAAGCTACCATCTAGAGATACCAGTAACACACATGCTCCATTTATTTCCCTGGAATAAGCACCGTCAAAATTAAATTTCCATACCTTGTCATGCTTCAATGATTGTTTACTCAGCTGAGTTGAAATTCCACTTGAGTGTCTCTCATTATTTGAACATCTTCTTCTAACAACAGGAAAGATATATCCTTATCTTTACCATAAACAGGAGCATTTTTTGAACAATATTCCTTTGTGAATGTCTTCAGAAATCTAGAATCTCTATATAATCAACACTGTTGGGAAAAATACTGAGAGGGGGGGGGGGGGGGTGAATCAGTATTTACTGCATATTCAAAACTTTTTACTTTTTCATTCCTTAAAACCCATATGCTACTTTTCTGAAGCCAAGTAGCGTATACACGCGGATATCCTTCATAAAACTCGCGTATACACGGAGATCTAATTATGCCATTAGTTCTTCACTTATATCATTCCATCATTCATTCATTAGATGTTCTATAAACAGTAAACATGTGCAGTAAGAACAGAATAAACCATCACACAAAGCATCACACATGAACACCAGGATTTTTAGGTGGAAACCCAAGTCGGGAGAAAACCACAGCTGCAGTTGCTCAGCCTTCAATATTTTATTATAGAGAAAACATCTTACAACATATGTGCTGGCGCAGACTTGACCAGCACGCAGGCACCCACCTGCGCTCGTTTACCAGCCTCTCCTGGAAGGGAGCTACGACCCCCTGACTCGTTTACCAGCCTCTCCTGGAAGGGAGCTACGACCCCCGATCTCGTTTACCAGCCTCACCTGGAAGGGAGCTACAACCCCCTGACTGAAGGCTACAACCCTCAGCACCACCTTGGACCACGTTTCATCAATTTTCACACTGGATCCAACAACTTCAATAGAACACAACTTGCAGGCCACGATTCATTATATTTTCAGACTAGACCCTTTTCATTCTTTCAAGCTCAACCATACAACCAAACTGATACAGGCAACTCAGAACAGTAGAATACAGATAGCAGCAACACAGCAGATTAGATCAGACATTTCTTACCACAGACTTTAGCAAACCCTAGTTTGCATACGCGCTTTCCTTTCACTGATGTCGCGTATATACGCTCTTCCGTCCACACAAACTTGCGTATACCTCTGTACAAATTACAAAGCCAATTTCATTGCGCATACGCGCTTTTCCTTCAGCGAAGCCGCGTATATACGCGCTTCCTCTGCGGCTAAGTAGCGTATAGATCTTCAATCATTATAAAGCAGCATATTTCTTCAGATCAGCAATTCTGTTCAGATTTACCCTTTTACTTCAGACAGATGTTCGCCTCAATTCAGATCTAAGCCTTCCATAAGCAGATCTAGTAGATACAAGTACATTTCAGATCTAGATCCCCTTCTTCATCATTGGTGCATCATACATTCGGATTTATCATTCAAGTGTAACCCTTTCCATTCAGATCTACTTCAGAGAGAAGTATTCATTCAAGCTCAGACATCTTGCACCACACTCATGATTTGCATAATGAATTTCATCTCTTTATATAGGTTTATCCTTTTTCAATACCATGAGCCCCTTTTTCAATACTTGGGCCAAAACAATATAGCCCAAAACTACACGGAATGAGAGACCAATTAGGCGGATCATTACCCAATACAATGGGTCAATACCATGGTGGTTACCCTTGGTTTTGCACTTTTTGAGCGCTTTTGCCCATACGCGACTTGGAACGTTCCTTTCCGCGTGCATACGCGACTTTCCCTAGGCCAATCTGCGTATACCAAGAGACATACTCTTTTTCATCATAGAATTAGCACATGCTGAATTCCTTTCCTCATTTCCTTTTGTTCACCCTGTAGATACATCAGATTTAGTTCATCAAACCATATTCTATCAAGCTCAACTTCATCAAGTAAGTTGCCATCATCTTCATCAAGTGGGTTGCCATTCATGGACAACACTCATCATCATAGTGCTAACAAACATCATTTACCAAGTCCATTACGTCAAGAATAACTTCATCAGGTGGATTTCCATCAAGGACAACACATGTCAACAGTCAAATGTCTTCATCTTCATTCAGAGGGTTGCCATCAAGGACAACATCCTGCATCATATTTCCAACAATCTCCCCCTTTGGACTTGATGGCAACCATGATGGTGTTTGGTTACCACAACAGATAGATACAATAAGACTACAATGACACCATGTCACTCTCCCAAATATTTGACACCATTCTGTCTCTTCATTCAAATGTCTCTTCATTCAAACACCATGTCACTCTCCCCCTTTGACATCAAGGGCAAAGGGCGGATCAAAAGAAATATACTCTCCGCCTTTTCTCCTCATGTGGAAGAAACGTTCTGCAGATCTGATATGTGCTGAAGGGCCAAGCTCCCCCTGAGTTCATGTTGAATCTTCAAACATATTTTCCAATGAAGTACATGACTCTATGAATGTCCTATCACCAAAGACTCATACTTACATCAAATATCCAACCAAGTGGATTTACATATAAGACTCAAGTACCCAACCAAGTGGGTTTACACATTTCAACTCAGCTACCCAACCAAGTGGGTTTACAAAAAATGACTCAGCTACCCAACCAAGTGGGTTTACAAATTTTACAAGTCCTTACATCACTGAATATTACAATTTTACAACATGAGTCTCAACAAGACCTTTTCATCAAACTACAGATATAACTTTTAAGACCAACACCAGAAAGTCCTCAAGAAAGAGAACATATTTCAGAACCATCATAATGCCAACACTACATTATACTCAGCAAAGCTAATGCTCCCCCTGAATCTGTGCAACCAAGCAATCTTTCCAAATGACTAAGGCTCCCCCTTAGTTTGTGCATCCTGAAAACTTCCACCAACAAATCATCAAGGCATCTTCATCAAAACATTAGAAACAGAATTATGAGAACTGGAACATTACTAGAGATACCAAACAATATCATAGATACCAAACAGCACTGCAGCTGTGCTGAAGAGAGCTGAACCAACCAAAAATTGCCAGCAACCAAACATACGCGGTTTTCTGTGCATGAACTCGCGTACATACGCGACTGTGTTTCAGGAAACCCGCGTATCCCAAGCCATCTTCTAAAATTTATGCAGATTTGTTCTGTTGACTGGCAGAGAACACTCCCAGCTTCTGTCTTAGATACTCGAACGCTTCCCTGGGCAGGGGTTTGGTAAAGATATCAGCGACTTGTTCTTTGGAGGGAACATACTCCAACTTCACTTTTTGCTCAAGCACTTGTTCATGTAGGAAATGATATTTGATGGGAATGTGCTTGGTCTTCGAATGCATAACAGGATTCTTTGAGATACCGATGGCACTTGTATTATCACACATAATGGAGATAGGAGTTGCACATTTGATTTGAAAATCTTGCAAGGTTTGCATCATCCATAGGAGTTGAGTGCAACAAGATGCGGCAGCTACATACTCTGCTTCAGCTGTTGATAAGGCAATAGAATTTTTCTTCTTGCTGAACCAAGATACTAACCAGGGCCCCATGTAGAATGCACCACCACTAGTGCTTTTCCGATCATCAACACTTCCAGCCCAATCTGCATCAGTGTAAGCATGAAGAGTAAGATCAACATTCTTTGGATACCACAGACCAAAGTCTTGAGTTCCTTGAAGATATTTGAATATTCTTTTGACAGCCTGAAGGTGAGACTCTTTTGGATTAGCTTGGAATCGTCCAACAATCCCAACTGCATGCATAATGTCTGGTCTAGTCCCAGTGAGATAAAGTAGACTTCCTATCATAGATCTGTATTCCGGTTGATTCACCGTGGGAGAATCATCATTAGAACTGAGACTGCATCCGGTTATCATTGGTGTACTTACAGGTTTGCATTCTTCCATGCCATACTTCTTCAGAATTTGCTTAAGATACTTTGCTTGAGATAGGAAAATACCATTTTCCTTTTGATGCACTTGCAAGCCAAGAAAGAATGTTAGTTCCCCAAGTAAAGACATTTCAAATTCTTGCTGCATGACAGAAGCAAATTTTTGACTCAAAGATTCTTCATTGCTCCCAAAAATGATATCATCAACATATACAACCACAATCAATAGTTTATCATTTTCAATTTTTGTGTATAAGTTGCTATCAGCAGACCCTTTTGAAAAACCTTGTTGATGAAGATATTTGTCAAGATGATAATACCAAGCCCTTGGAGCTTGTTTGAGACCATATAGAGCCTTTTTAAGTCTACAAACAAGATTTGCATCATTTCCCAAAATGAATCCTTCCGGTTGTTCTATATATACTTCTTCTTCTAGATCACTATTAAGAAAAGCAGATTTAACATCCATTTGATAAACTTTGATTTGTTGATAACTTGAAAAAGCAAGAAACATTCTGATGGCTTCAAGTCTAGCTACAGGAGCAAAAGTTTCTTCAAAGTCTATACCTTCTTGTTGAGTATACCCTTTGCAAAACAGTCTAGCTTTGTTTCTTACAACATCCCCATTCTCATTTAACTTGTTCTTGAAAATCCATTTAGTTCCAATGGCATTTTTATCATGAGGTCTTGGAACCAAATCCCAAGTGTCATTCTTTTCAATTTGAACAAGTTCTTCATCCATGGCTTGCCTCCAACATTCATATTTGCTAGCTTCATTGACATTGTGTGGTTCAATTGTGGATATGAGTGCCAAATGATTAGAAGATCCTACTAGAGTTCTCCTTGTTCGTACACCAGATTCCTTGTCACCCAAAATTTGAGATTCAGGATGATTCTTTTGAACATATCTGGATGGAGCTTTTTCAGATAGATCATCTTCAGGTTCTTCATTGGATCCACTGTCTATATCATTGCTATCTAATGTACAAGGCCATATGTCGCTATCATCTTCTTTTGTTGTTTGTTTTTCTTCTTTAGGAGCTGCAGGAGACTCATCAATAACAACATCAATACATTCAACAACCTTTCGAAGCCTTTTATTGTAACATGTGAATGCTTTGCTTGACGATGAGTAACCAAGAAATATCCATTCATCTGATCTAGGTTCAAATTTGCCAAGCTTTTCATCATTATTTTTGATAAAGAATTTACTTCCAAAAACCTTAAAATGCCTCACAGTGGGAGAATTGCCATACCAGAGTTCATATGGAGTTTTGTCACTATTTACCCGAACATGAGCCTTATTGAGAATGTTAACTGCTGTATGTGCTGCTTCACTCTAGAACATGTCAGGAACATCAGAATCAGCAAGCATAGCTCTAGCCATTTGAACAATTGCTCTATTCATTCTTTCTGCTACACCATTTTGTTGTGGAGTGCCTGCTACAGAGAACTGTCTTTTAATGCCATGTTGTTCACAAAATTCAAAGAATTCATTTGATGAATATTCTCCTCCTCGATCAGATCTAAGACACTTCATTTTTAGATCTAATTCATTTTCTGCCAATGCTTTGAAGCTCTGAAATTTTTCAAGTGCTTGATCTTTGTGTTTAATGAACCCGATCCAACACATTCTAGAGTAGTCATCAATAAATAAGATATAGTATTCTTCCCCACGTAATGACTTTTTCCTCATAGGTCCACAAATATCAGTATGAATGAGTTCAAGAGGCTTACTTGATGATCCTTCTTTGGCATTAAATCGTACTCTGGTCTGCTTACCAAATTGACAAGATTTGCATATGATACTTTCCGGAAGATTGACCTTGGGAAGATCACGAACAGCTTGAAGTCTGCTTGCTTTGTTGATTTGAGAGAAACTCAGATGCCCCAGCCTTCTATGCCATAGCCAATTTTCTGAAGACTTGCTTAAGTAACATTGATCTATGCCGTTTAGTACATACAGGTTGCTTGGATTTCTTTTTCCTTTTATAATGATTTTACTTGTATCAAGATCACGAACCACACATTCTTTGGAACTGAAGACCACTTCTGCTCCTTGATCACACATTTGACTAACACTTAACAGGTTATGCCTTAATCCATCCACATACATGACATCTTTAGCCTTCACCTTTTCTTGTAGAAATACTGACCCTTTTCCTTTAATTACAGCAGGAGTATCATTTCCAAATGTAACTTTCTTTTCTTTTTCTAGAGCATTATAGGTATGAAGTTTGCTTTTGTCACGTGTCATGTGTCTTGAGCACCCACTATCGATGTACCATTGATTTTCTTCACCTTCCGCAAATAATGCTATCCCACAATTTTCAACTGGTGGTTCTTTCTTTTTCCACATTTTAGAGCTTGAGGGAACATGTTCTTTTGGCTGGATCTTGTTCCTGCATTCAGATTCTTCATGGCCAAAGTTATTACAATAAGTACATTCAACTTCACTTTGAAGAGGAGAAAATTTGTTATAGGTATTCTTCTTTGGTTCAGTATCCAACCTTTTCTTTCTTGCTTCTTTTGTCATGATGGTTTTATATGCAACACATTGAATAGCTTTATGACCAAAATTGTGACACGTGAAACATTGCCCATTGAAGTAGAAATTTCTGCGATCATGGAATCTTCTATTTGAATTTACCTGTTGGTTGTAGTGTCTTTGAAAGCTATCCCTGTTAGTGTTCCTTGAATTGAGATGGTCCTGCTTTCCCTGTAGAAATCCTTTATTCTCTTGCTGAGTGGCTGAATGATGTAAACCACCTGTAACTGCTTTTAGAAAGTTTGGTGCTGAAGTTTGAGAAGATTCTCCGGTATATCCAAGACTTGTCTTTATAAGAGGAGAACGTTGTACCTTGATGATCTCATCTAAGGTTTCAGATCCTTTAGAAAATCTAAGATTCAAGGTTTTTGCTTTCTCAACTTCTTTTCTTTGACTTACCACTTCACATTCTAGTTTTTCAATATGTTTCTTTGCTTCTTCAAGCTGCTTTTCAATGGTCTCTCTAATTATCTTTTGTTCTTCTAAGAGAATTTTGTAATCTTCTAAGCGTAGTTTGAGTTGATTATTTTCTTCAAGAAAATCGTTTTCCTCTAGAGCATCCATAAAAGTATCCTTTTCTTCTTTTTGTTCAAATTCCATGAGAAGTCTAAGATCTTCTTCACATTCTTCCTCACTATTAGATGACCCATCACTATCTTCATTAGTATAGTAATTTTTCTTAGAGCTAGATCGGTTCTTATTCCTTCTTACTACTTCTTTTCCTTTATAAGGACATTTTGCAACATAATGACCAACTTTTCCACACTCAAAACATTTTAAGGGAAGCTTACCTTTGAATCTTCCAGTACCTAGTTGGAGCTTTCTCACGAAATTTGCTTCTTCTTCATCGGATATATAGCTGGATTCTTTGACAACTTCCTTTTCCTTTCCTTTTGTAGATTCCTTAAAAGCAGCTTCTCTGATTTGGGAAGGACCTCCTTGTCTCATTTCAAAAGCAGTCAGAATACCATGCAATTGAACAATAGAAAGAGTTTGCAGATCTTGCCTTTCTTCAATAGCCGAAACTTTAGAGTCAAATTTAGAAGTCAAGGATCTTAAGACCTTTTCTACCAGAGTAGTATCAGTTATGGTTTCACCCAAATTTCTCATTCGATTTACAATATCATCCAGACGAAGAAAGAAACCGGAAACACTCTCATCACTATGCATCTTCAAATTTTCATATTCAATTCTAAGAGTTTGGAGTTTTGCACTTTTTACCTTTGTGTCTCCTTCATAGCTTAGAATGATTTTGTCCCATATTTCTTTTGCTGAATGTAGTTGCATCACTTTAGCAAATTCTGATTCAGACATGCTTCCTAGCAAGACATTTACTGCTTTGGCATTGGTTTCATACTTCTTCCTTTCTGCTGCATCGGTAGGAATACTTGCCGGGTATTGATAACCTTCTTCCACGATTTCCCATACATCTGCACCAAGACTTTGCAGATATGCTTTTGTACGTACCTTCCAGAATATCAGATTGCTTCCATCGAATAGAGGTGGCTTTATAGACATTACTCCTTCTTGACTTCCCATTGCGACGGATCTCCTTTAAGCGATCAAGCTTCTCCACAAGGACCTCGCTCTGATACCAATTGTTGGGAAAAATACTGAGAGGGGGGGGTGAATCAGTATTTACTGCATATTCAAAACTTTTTACTTTTTCATTCCTTAAAACCCATACGCTACTTTGCTGAAGCCAAGTAGCGTATACACGCGGATATCCTTCATAAAACTCGCGTATACACAGAGATCTAATTATGCCATTAGTTCTTCACTTATATAATTCCATCATTCATTCATTAGATGTTCTATAAACAGTAAACATGTGCAGTAAGAACAGAATAAACCATCACACAAAGCATCACACATGAACACCAGGATTTTTAGGTGGAACCCCAAGTCGGGAGAAAACCACCGCTGCAGTTGCTCAGCCTTCAATATTTTATTATAGAGAAAACATCTTACAACATATGTGCTGGCGCAGACTTGACCAGCACGCAGGCACCCACCTGCGCTCGTTTACCAGCCTCTCCTGGAAGGGAGCTCCAACCCCCCGACTCGTTTACCAGCCTCTCCTGGAAGGGAGCTACGACCCCCTGATCTCGTTTACCAGCCTCTCCTGGAAGGGAGCTACGACCCCCTGACTGAAGGCTACAACCCTCAGCACCTCTATGGACCACGTTTCATCAATTTTCACACTGGATCCAACCACTTCAATAGAACAACACTTGCAGGCCACGTTTCATCATATTTTCAGACTGGACCCTCTCCATGCTATCAAGCTCAACCATACAACCAAACTGATACAGACAACTCAGAACAGTAGAATACAGATAGCAGCAACACAGCAGATTAGATCAGACATTTCTTACCACAGACTTCAGCAAACCCTAGTTTGCATACGCGCTTTCCTTTCACTGATGTCGCGTATATACGCTCTTCCGTCCACACAAACTCGCGTACACCTCTGTACAAATTACAAAGCCAATTTCATTGCGCATACGCGCTTTTTCTTCAGCGAAGCCGCGTATATACGTGCTTCCTCTACGGCTAAGTAGCGTATAGATCTTCAATCATTATAAAGCAGCATACTTCTTCAGATCAGCAATTCTGTTCAGATTTACCCTTTTACTCCGGACAGATGATAGCCTCAATTCATATCTAAGCCTTCCATAAGCAGATCTAGTAGATACAAGTACATTTCAGATCTAGATCCCCTTCTTCATCATTGGTGCATCATACATTCAGATTTATCATTCAAGTGTAACCCTTTCCATTCAGATCTACTTCAGAGAGAAGTATTCATTCAAGCTCAGACATCTTGCACCCACACCCCTCATTTGCACAATGAATTTCTTCTCCTTATATAGGTTTTCCTTTTTCAATACCATGAGCCCCTTTTTCAATACCATGGGCCAAAACAATACCATGAGCCCAAAACTACCTGGACGGGGTCAATTAGGCGGATCATTACCCAATACAATGGGTCAATACCATGGTGGTTACCCTTGGTTTTGCACTTTTTGAGTGCTTTTACCCATACGCGACTTGGAACATTCCTTTCCGCGTGGATACGCGACTTTCCCTAGGCCAATCCGCGTATACCAAGAGACATACTCTTTTTCATCATAGAATTAGCACATGCTGAATTCCTTTCCTCATTGCCTTCTGTTCACCCTGTAGATACATCAGATTTAGTTCATCAAACCATATTATATCAAGCTCAACTTCATCAAGTAAGTTGCCATCATCTTCATCAAGTGGGTTTCCATTCATGGACAACACTCATCATCATAGTGCTAACAAACATCATTTACCAAGTCCATTACGTCAAGAATAACTTCATCAAGTGGATTGCCATCAAGGACAACACATGTCAACAGTCGCATGTCTTCATCTTCATTCAGTGGGTTGCCATCAAGGACAACACTCTGCATCATATTTCCAACAAACACCACTCTCCACCAAACACAGGAATGGTAGTGTATGTTAGATCCAATTTAATTGACCACCCAATTTTCGATCCCCATGACTTGGACAAAATTATACCAAATCTTGTAGGGATGTCAACAAATACAATGTCCATTACTACACTTTTTACTGGGATTTGTATGAATTGTACCAATCGAGTCAATCTGATCATGTAATTTACTAAAACAAGATACTAAATCCTTCTACAATATTTGCGGAATATAAAACATGATCACTCAATCACATGCAAGTAAGATAAATAAGTAAATAAATCGCACAACACAATATATTACTGGGGAAATCAACTGCTCAAATAAGTCGAGGAATCATGAAACAATACAATGCATTCTAGCTCACAAGAATCTCCTACACTCTACTAATTGTCTCACACTGATATAGGAAAATTGGACAAACACTTAGCCAATTCCTTGCCTTCCTCCAGCCTACCTTTCTCACACAATTCCTAGAGAAATAAATCCCTATTAAATAGGAAATTCAAGCTTCCTTGGTTGCGCAATGCATCATCACCTTCCTGTGACTTTATAATTGCGCCTGAGAAATTTGCTAATAATACAATTGATATTTATGTTACCTTTAACCTCTGTCTCAACTGGGTATTTATCAGAAATGACATGCATGAAACTATTAATAGTGAAACGACATTTATCTAATTGATCACTACTTGTGAATTAAATCTAATTTAATTCATTAGACCTCTCACTAGCTCATCACTTAGTTAGAACTAGTTAAACTGATTTTAACTCAATTAATTTGAGTTAACTGATTACACTCACACCACACTAGTGCTACAATTGCAACTGGACCCCCAAAATATTAGAATCACTCTACATGCCTCATATTAGACCCTCAACTCGAAAATATTGAGCTAACTCAGTCTTCATGACTTAGTTAAGTGATTCAAGTTGTTATGAGATGAAATTACAATTTATTTAAGGTAAAAATAAATTAGGCGCCCACATTTAGCACTAATGTGTAAATGAATTCGTCAGCAATGTGTGGCTGGAATCCCACACTAGTATGTGGTGCATTTTCTTGTTGAATTTCAATGCTCCCTCTCAATAAGAAAGGGATTATCAGCTACTTTGATCCTCCCTCTATGGTATTCAAATCTTCTCTTTGCCAATGCCTTCATCAAGATTTCTGCATCATGATCCTCTGTGGGGATGTATTGTAACAACATAAAGCACCTATGAACACAATCTCTGAGATGGTGGTACCAAATATAAATAAGCTTGGACCTGTCATGGAATACCGGATTAACCAAGAGTTTTATGAAACTCTGGTTATCACAATGTATAACCGTTTGATCCATACGATGACCAAAAAAACCAACAAGTATCTTCCTCATTGAGATGGCCTCGCATGCAGCCTGAATAGTTGCATGTACTCTGCCTCTATTGAATTGAGTGGAACTGGTCTTTGTTTCCTGCTGTACCAAGAAAATATTATTGATGCTATCCTGAAGATGCCCTTTGATGTGCTCTTCTTATCTGATGGAATTCCTGCCCAATCTACAGCAATGAAACCTTGAAGCTTCACTCCCTTGATCTGTATATACCATAATCCATACTCTGTAGTGCCCCTGAGATATCTCAAAGCATGCTTCCCTACCTTCCTGTTAGCAACCTGTAATTAGCAAGATTGGAAAAAGTCCAACTGCAGGGAGAACATTATCTCAACCACTTTGGGATTCTAGGATTTAGCCCTCCTGAATCCGGAGAGGGATCTCTCTAATAAGTGAAAAGATGGATTTGTCTTTGAAGTCTTGGGTAATGATATTAGGCTAGTTATGAAGGTCGAGGGTTTTGTTTGTTTTTTGGATGGTTGAGCATGATTACAGTTTGAGGTGGAAATTTCTAAATGCAAAGAGTTTCAAAGGTGTGAAGTTGCAAGCATATAGAACAAGCTTTGGCCAAGAAGATAGATAATTGCAAGTTTTTGTCCATTGGGCTATGGAGTCATAATAGGGTTTAATTGAAACAGCAGGTTCAAGAGTGGTCCATGGGGCAAGTCATCTATGTCTAAGGATCTCTTTCAAGTTTGATTTATGGAATGAAATGAGACAAAAAGAAGGGGAATTAAACAGATGAAGAACAAAGAGTAGCCTAGGATCTGGTAAGTACTTTGAAACTAGCTAGCCTTTGACAAACACTTAAGAAAGACATAAAAGCAATCCAGGATCTAGTAAGTACTTTGAAACTAGCCAGCCTTTGATATACTTTCAATAGAAAACATATAAAAAACAGAGGGAAAATTGAAGGCAACGGTTAGAGTAGAACTAGTGGGCCAGGCTCACCACAAATCCTCTCCTAGCTCTGCTTTACTTGGTCACTTTCAAGACAAACACAAAGATAACACAGAATGGCCTAAGATCTGGTAAGTACTTTGAAACTAGCCAGCTTTTGACACATTCCAAGGGAAACATTCAGACGGTCTTTGGGGATAAAACTAGGACTAGGGCACACCATATCTTCTTTAGTTCATCTCTACTTAACATATACTGAAAATAACATCCAAGAACAATATTTAGCTAAGACAATAAGACGAGGGAATGCCAACATTCCTATGCTTAACTGAATTAAATCATTCCTAAATAACACAGATTTGAAAGAAAACATGAAGATAAAGATTTTCAGTCAGAGAAGGGTACCGATATACAGTAGGTCCTAACTCTATGCATGTTGTTCTTTAGAAGAGAAGATGAACACAGTGGAAACAGAAATAAAACAACAATTCACAATAAGAAATAACGTCACCATCGACATAGACCAGGATCCCATAAATCAGCTTGTATTGATGCTTCAAACCAGTTACATCTTCAAGTCCAATTCTTTAGTTTAGCGCTCATCTACACTTCCCAGACTAACTTATCTATTACAAGCAGAGCTCCAAGAGCCAGTGAACACTATTTACAATCAGAAGTTTCCAGCTCAATTACATTTCAAAGTTCAGCAACTAACTCAACCAACCCCTCACTCATCTTCTCCAGTAGTATTTATAGAAGAATGATCAGGTGACATCTGATAAAAGATCTCCAAAGATAATTAATACAATCTTAATGACTTCTCGGCCTTTGTGGGGCTCGATGAAGAAGCTTACATAGGTGTCCTCTGTATTAAATAATTTACATTTAAGATTTAAGCTCGGTGGGAGCTCTTTTTGACTTTTGAGGCTCTCTGATATGTTGAAATAACTCTGCTAATTATTTTGTCATTAAGTTTATTTGCAAAATTCACTTCTCTGGCTACGCTGAGGAAAATACCTAATCTTGATCAATAACTTCGGCCTCTGTTTGAATGCTTTGAGGCACAGGTGGCACTGTGGTTGCTGGGAGGAATCAATTTGCCTTAGATGTGGCGGTGGAGGCTTTTTGTCATATGAACCTTTATGATTTACCTTTAAACTATGTTTTAATAGAGGGATTAGGCTTTTGATAATCCATCTTAGCCGTAATCCCCACAGATTTGTCTTCAATCTCATGTTCTGGTGCGTTCCTGTCTTCGACACTGATACTCTTTGATTTGTGCTTGATTCACTGTGTTTGTTGGTGTGCAAGGCTGTGCAGGGGTCAAGTGGCATCAATGCTTCATGAATCATTGACGAAATTTGGAGTTGAATCCTGCGAATGATTCCCTTTGATGAATCGAAGGCGGGAGGATTGTCACCCTCAGCCTTTGAAATTTTCTTCAGTATAGCGGAAAAACCATTTAAACCCTGCAAAATACGAACAACATTATAAAATACTGCATATATAGGTTTGCTACTTCAGAAGGCACATGGAGAGGGCATGGCCGTTGGATGGCATCATCCAACGGTTGAGATTCATTAGAGGAGGTAAGAGGGAAAACGGAGGAAGAATTAAATCAGAACCGTCGATCGCGTAGAGATCGACGGTCGAGAGCGAGGGCAAACAGTCAAAGTGAAAGAGTCGCTGTATTCGGAAAAATGGAGAAAATGGATTAAAAACATTTGTTTCGGAAAAAAATGGTTAAAAAATGGTGTTTGGGGTTCGGGATGATCGTGGGTCGTCGGATGAGATCGGCCCACAAGATTAATGGCTGTGAAGGCACACGAAAAATGCACATAGAAAGAGGGAAAAGCGGTTTCGGGGATGGAAACCACCGTTTTCGGGTGAGGAAAAGGCGGGTAGGTGGTATTTCCCTTTAGAACGCGATACGCGTCCCCGCCTGCCACGTGGATTTAGAAAACCACCCTTTTCGCATGGCCTTGGGAGAAATAAACTTCACGCTGAAATTCATGCGATTTGGAACGAAGGCCGTCAGATCTGGGGCCTCAGATCTAACGGTGGAGAAAAAATGCGATTTTGGAAAGATGCCCGGGCGGAGGTAAAGGGAGGGAGAGTTTACCCCTTGAGCTTCTTTTGGGCGCGATCACCGTCCGATGAGCTGGCCTCAGATCGGACGGCTCACGTCAATATCACGTCAGGCCCATAGTTGACTTTTAATGCGCGATGAGGGCGGTATCTCCAAACCGCTTGAGGCCACGTGTCGGCCAGGGGCGCTAATCGTTACCAAAAACTGCCTCCCACTCAAAAGCGGTACGATGAATTCTGCCCAGTTTTATTTTAATATAATGACAATAAAACATTAAAAACCCAAAATTTAAATATACACAAAGGTTTGTTGTCGAGAGGGTTTTATAATTGCAATTTGGCTTGGCACCCGTCTGCGGGGCCATGAATGTATGGAAGATAATATGACCAGGGTTTTTATGCATAGGGCTAATCGGCATCGGAGATTTCAATAAAGGGGAAGAGTTGCACACTGCGTTTCCTCCGATGTGATAAGCGCCCAAATGGCTTAGCGCCTGGCTCCAGCACTAGGGCATGTGTAGTGGAAATGGTTAAGGACTTAGCCAAAGGGGGCTTAAACCTTTACACAGAAATATGTATTTTTATGAACTTTTCAATGTTTTTCCAATGGTTTTGAGGGTTTCGATAAGGCAAAGAAGAAGTCTTAAATCTTATCAAAGGGGGTTTCGATGGGAGAGAGGGGAGAATATGAAAAATGAGGGATTTTATGGGGAATAAAGGGATAAAAGTGAGGTTAGTTTTGGAAGTGGAAGGAAGGGGAAAATGGTGTTTGCAGCAGTATTCGCTCTTGGGAGTCAGCAGGATTTCTTAGTGTAAAATGGGCACAGCAGTGAAGATTTGGATAGAGGCATGAGGCCTTCAAGAGTCTTCAAAAGGTAACACTTTTTAGCAGTAAAATTTGTTCCTTGAAGACTCCAAAAAATGATTTAGGCACCTTTTGGTATAATAAATTTTATAGGTGGCTAACAGTGGCTCCACTTGGGGATGGTGCCTTCTTGAAGGCATCAAGAACTTTAGACTTGCATTCTTTGGGAGGCTGATCAGTTGTCTCATCCATTGGGCTGCCTTTCTTTCCTTGTATGATATTCTTTTGCTCTGAAAACATATTACCAGCCATAAAAACAATGGATCTTTCATCAAGAAATTTTCTACCTACCCAATCCTACAGATCTAACATTTTTTCTTCTTTAGAGTGCACTTGGATTGGCAAACTCTTTTACAACATTTTATTCTTTTGAAAGTAGGAAATATAATCTATTTCGACTCCTTATTTCTCCATGGACTCAGATTGAACAGTTGAGCCCATATGATTCTCTACCTAATCTACCATCTGTTGGGATTAAGCTGTCCAACAGACTTTATTCTCTATATTCTACAACAGAAATTTAAAAAGCAATCAAGTCAAGATTGAACAGTCTAACCTGATGCTGGTCTATGGCATAAAAACAAGCTGCACATAAACATTATTTTGCACAAAATTTAAAACAAAATGGAAGGCTTGAGATCTGAAATTTCAAAGCATTTCCTTCCCCCTTTTTATAGCTCTGTTTTGACCCTTGCTTGAGCTGTCTTTCCTTTGCTTAACTGGTTCAGATTTTGAGCATGTTCGAACCTTTCATTTCTACCCTAAAATATCTAATGATAAGCCAAGATTAAATAGTTTGGAAAATAGAATTCACTATCCTATCAGCAAAAAATTTAAAGCTAATTAGTCAATATTAAGCTATTTGACTAACTAGAAGTGTGTTCTCCAGGAGTGGCATTTGAGCTTGCACACTTTCAGATTTGTTTCTCTTTTTGGTATGGGGCTATACCTTTCTTGTTTTCACAATCTACCCTCTTTTCTTTTTCTTCTTTGTTTTTGTGTTTTTTATTTTTATAACTTTGAATGCAATGATGGGTGGAGTATTTATAATGAGAAAAATATAAAAAGGCTTTCGGAACATAACATGGATCAAGAGAAGTAATGCTTAAGCATCCTGCCATTGACAGGACCCCCAAACAACTCTGCTCCATTCAACTCTTGTAAGAAATAGGCATTGTTACTAGCAGCTGAATGAATAGAGTAAGGGCCAAGCCATAAGTTGTCAAATTTTCCATGCTTGCCCTTGTCTTCCCTCCTTGAGTCCCACTTCAAAACTTTGTCCCTGATATTGAAATTTTTGGCTTTTGTTCTTCTGTCAAATTTTTTTTTAATGCTATCCTGCTTTTGCAATGCTTTGTTATAAACCTCTTCTCTGGTTTGCTGAAGATGAATGGTCTGATTTATTCTTTTGATCATGTCATTATCTTCAGTTTGCAACTCTTGAATCAACTTCTTGACTTGTACACCAAGGCTGGTTGGAAAAATTACATCAGTACCATACACAAGCTGGAAAGGTGACATACCAATAGATTTATTCAAAGTCAATCTGTCAGCCCAAAGTGCATGAACTAGCTTTGTGTGCCAAGACTTTTTGTTGTCCTCCAACAGTTTCTTGATTATGCTCACTAAAATATTTTTTGAGGATTCTGCAAGTCCATTACCTTGAGGGTAATAGGTCGTGGAATACCCCAATGTTATCTGATATCTATGACAGAATTCAACCATCTTCTTTGATCCAAATGCTGCTGCATTATCAGTGATGATCTTGGTAGGACAACCAAATCTAGAGAGAATATTATTCTCTATGAATTTTATAATAACGGAATCATTGGCCTACCTACAAGGTATGGCTTCTATCCACTTAGTGAAATAGTCTGTGGCAGTGAGAATCCATCTATGCTGAGCAGAAGATGGTGGATGGATTTCTCCTATGAAGTCAAGTCCCCACTGTTGAAAAGGAGTTTCAACAGTGCTTGGATGCAGAGGTAGGGGTAGCAGTTTTCTTCTGCCTTCAAAAAGTTGACATTTATGGCAGACAATGATCATCTTGTGCAACTCATCAAAAAGAGTAGGCCAACAGAAACCAGCCCTCAAAATTTTGTTTGTTGCTGTCTTCCAGTACAAATGACCTCCGCACTCTCCTTCATGGAACTCTTGCTTAACATTATCTGCATCATACTCAGGCAAACATTTAAGCAATATACCACTTGCATTTCTCCAATAAAGACATTTATCTACAATGCAATAGGTTACAGTTTTTAACTTTAGGAACCTTGCCTTTGTTTTTGTCAAACCAGGTGGTGTATTTAAATTAAGAAAAACATAAATAATATCAGCATACCAATAGGAATTCATGAAATAGTCTTCCAAAATGGGAGTTGAGATTCCTTCTTGGTTATCCAAAGCATCAATCATATTAATATCAAGAACTTAAAAATTGGATTTAGCCATTAATCTCGCTATAACTTGGCCTTTGATCAGCTTAGTGGGTTTTATCTCTAAATCATATTCAAGGATAACATCAATCCACTTACCTCTCTTATCATCTGGGCCCTGCGTTAGAATTTCTTTCACAACTGAATTTGGGACAAAGGAAATGATGTGTGAATGAAGGATGTATACTCTGAAGTCTTTCAAAGCCTTAACCAAAGCAAAATCTTGCTTCTCCATAATGTTATACTTCAGAGGGGAATCTCTCAATGCCTTACTAAAGAATGCAATAGGCTTCTCTTGTCCTTGTGGATTTTTCTGTAAAGGGACAACAGCTATGGTATGTTCCAATGCAAATGAAAAAATATAAAAATATTTTGAAAAATCAGGACCTATTAGAACTGGTGTTTTGGTTAACGCTTGTTTCACCAATTCAAAGGAATTATTTGCTTCCAAGGTCCATTTTACCCCTTGCTCCTTCTTCAACATGTTTGTGATATTTCTAAGAAGCTCAGCCAAGTTGGGTATGAAACTTCTCAAAAAGTTAATCTTTCCAATGAAAGATTGCAACTCCTTGATGTTTCGAGGATGAGAAATTTGCAAAATGGCCTCAATCCTATTTGGATCTATCTTAATACCCTCTTCTGAAATGATGTGCCCAAATATTGTACCCTATTGGAGACCGAATATTGTCTTCTTAGGGTTTAAAGATATTCCAAACTTTCTGCATTTCTCGAAAACCTTTCTTAAATGTTCTAAGTGCTCTTCATCTGTTTTTGAAAAAACGGTGACATCATCAAGGTATATAATGATGAATAAGCCCAGTTCTTCCGAGAATTCTATGTCCATGGCTCTTTGAAAAGTTGCTCCAGCATTCATTAGACCAAAGGGCATTTTCACATACATGAAAGTGCCCCATGGTGTAGTAAAGGTTGTCTTTAATTGATTAGCAAGGTGAACTAAGATCTGATTGTACCCTGAGTAGCCATCAAGCAAAGAAATTCTTCTAGACCCTACCACCCTTTGTAAAATATGGTCCATCTTAGGTAAAGGGTAGTTGTCTTTCAATGAAGCTTTGTTTAAGTCTCTAAAGTCTATACAAAGCCCGATCTCTCTAGTTTTCTTCCTAACTGACACCAGATTAAAAACCCACTCAGAATATCTAATAGGGACAATAATAACAGCTTCATACATTTTCATAATCTCCTTCTCAACCAAAGGGCGTTGAACAGGGTTTATTCTACGCAGCTTCTGTTTGAATGTTTTTTGGTTTTCTTTGAGATGGATTTTGTGCTGTATTATTTTAGTGTCATAGAATTTCAGATCTTCGTAACTCCATGCAAAAACATCAGAAAATTCTTTAAACAACTCTATGTATTTGAGTTTAATCTGAGATGGTAAATTTTTAGACAATTTAATCATTTTCGATTTAAGTTCACTACCTATATTGCACTCTTCCACTTCAGTCTCTACAGGTTCCAATTTTGGCTTCCTGGCCACATCGTTAAAATCAAACAACTCTTCTAAAGGCGCCAGACCCTTAGGAAAACTTTCATCTTTGGACTACAAGGTTTATAACTCTTATGTTTGTAATTCTACAGGCAGTTGTGTTTTGTTTTGAAGTTTTCTTGACAGTAGATTAATGTTGGCAAGTTCAGGGGACGGTTCTTATTCACCAAGAAAATTTTCTTCATTGCAGTCTGTATCATAATCTGAGTCTGAACTGTGTAGTTCGAATTCATTTCTAAATTGCATGAAGTCTTCTATTTTTTTGTCCCCGTCGAACACTTGCCAATACTTTTCATTATCAGGCACGACTGGTCTGAATTTTATTTGAGTTGTGCAGTCTTTGGTTTCATATGGCGTTAAGCATGTTCTAGCTGCAAAGGCTAAATTATGAGCCGCAATATTTCTTTTCCTCGGGACAAAAATTATCTGGTATTCCTCAAATTTTTTTAAAAGGTCCATGACATTGTTTCGATAGGCCCTAAGTCTTGGGTGATTTTAGTTATACTCCCCATTGATTTTCCTAATGACTAACTCTGAATCCCCATACGCTTTGATTTTCTTGGCTCCTAACTTTTTCAACAAACGTAAGCCTAAAAGAAGGGATTCATATTCTGCTATGTTATTTGAACACTGAAAGTTTAATTTGTAGGAAATGCTTTATGTGTGGTTGTTTTCAGTGTTGCAGATCCAGACACCTACACCAGCATTGGTTCTAGTGCATGACCCATCAAAGTACATACTCCACAAAGGACTAATTTCGGTTTCATCTGTTTGGTGTTTTTCCTCTTCAACTAAAGTGCTTACGGGTAGTTGTGGAATCTCAGCTCTTAGTTGTATTTGTTTCAACTCCTCAGGTTTTTTGCTGTGTTGAAGGTTGTTTTCTTGATTTTCAAGGTTTAAGAGCAATGGACAGATGACTTGTATCTCAAGACCTTTGTTTGGTTTGCCAACGTTTTCAAATGCAACAAAATGTTTTGGCACTTCTGCGTTGTGTTCCTCTTCCTCCCTATTGGCAATTAATCCTATTAAAGTGACTTGATCACTAAGTGTTTCATCATTAAACATAATAAAAGAATCAAGTCCTGTATTTACATAATACAGAGGAGATTTTTGTGGTCGGTCTTGACTTGTGACTGTGTATTGCATATGTGACTCCCTGTAAAGTCTTCTATTCTGATTGAAAACAGGGATAGTCGCATAGGTCATGTCCATTTGCATAGTCCCTTGTAACTTAGCCCCCCAAGATCTTGATAATAACATTCCATACTTTGGGGGCACATCAGCCACAACAATATCCATGACTAAACATTTGGCTAGAATTTGGGCTAAGTTAACGCAGAGGTCTTTGATTAATCCTAGACATTTTACTCTGCTTGAGTCAAAGGAGTAAAGGTCTTTGTAAGTTCTGGTGATTTCTAGACCAAGGCTCTCCATTACGGCTTTAGGCATTAATTTATGAGAAGCCCCGGAATCATGCATAGCGTTGTGCAAAATTTTGTCATGAACATTTAAGCTTATATAAAAGGGAGGAACAGGTCCCTCTTGATATCTACCTTCAATCTTAGGACCAAAAATGAGCTCTGGCTAGTCATCATTAAGATTGACTGTGTCATTATTCTCTTCAATGTTCAAAGCCTTCAAAATTTGGGTCTTATATACATTCTGGGTGGCTAACTTAGTCAGGGGAACAGAGATTTTGATCTTTAAAATTTCCTGCTCTAGGCTGAAAGGGATTTGGTTCTTTGAAGAACTTGTCTAAGCCTTACTAGCTGCTAGTCTATCAGCAACATCAGCTTGCTGATTTGTTCTATTTACATTTGACAAAATGGTTTTAACAGGAGTACTAGCTGAAGTTTTAGTACTACTAAGGTCTGCACTCTGTTTTTCATTGTTTTGAGTGCCTTTCTCTCTACCTTTATCAGAATTAACAGCCATTGTTTTGTCCTTTTGTTTGACAAATTTAGGCTTGGTTGCAGTGCTATTTTGTGAAGATTTGTCAGAGGTTTTGGTGTTGGGAGTTTGCTGACTAGTTTTGCTTCTAAGGTCATATTCTCTTTGAAACTCTATGATGACATTTTCCATGTCTTGATAATAGCTTTCATCATCATCTCTTTTGTCATCATAAGGTGTATAAAGACCTTGTTTTCTATTGTAATGAATCTCAAAGTCATCATCATCTACCCCTAGCATGTTGATATCATCTTCCTGTGTTATCTCATTTGTTTCCTCAACCTCGATTACATAGTTTTGATGAAAGGGAGGAGTGATCTATTGATCATCTTCCCTAGGTATATTTGGAGGTTGGTTCCTTCTAAAATTATGATTCTGGTTATGGTTTCTGTTTTGAGGAGCAGTTTCGTTTTGACTAGCTTGCGCTCTCTCGAGGATGCTCATTTTCTTCATCATCTCCTCCATCATTCTCTCCATCTTCGAGTTGGAAGTAGAGGGTGTAGACTCCTCTCTAAAAAACACTCTCTTTTCATTTTTCATTCTTGCTCTCTTCTCTATCAAGTTGACTTCCACAGAAAGAGCACCTTTTTGCATCTCTTCAAGAGTTGCAGGATCTCTCTCTCTCTCAGCTGATAGGCCATCTCAGGGTCAAACCCTTCAGGAAACTTGTTTAAAGCTGAGCCTTGTGGAGTTTTTAGATCTGGGGAAAGTGCATTATATACACTGTTAAATCTGGTACAATAAGCTTGTACACTTTCCCCGGTGTTTCTATGGAGGTTCTTGTAATCAGAAAGGACTTGGAGAGGATTCTTCTTTACTTCCCATTTGTTTAAGAATGTCTGATGGAAGGCTTGGAGATCATTGATACTATGGGGGGTTAAGCCTTCAAACCATTTTATTACTTCTCCCCCCAGACTCTGAGAAAATAATCTAAGCTTGACAGAATCATCATCAATTTCATTTCTATAAAAGTAGTCATTCATCTTATCCACATGTTGTGATGCAGTTGTAGCATTGCTAGCATCATATAATGGAATTTTGGACTGATAGTCCTGACGAAGATTGATTAATGGTACAGGAAGGACTAAAGGAGCATACCATGCAGCCATGGTAGGAGGTGGAGGTGGATTAACAAGAGGGAAAGTGGTCTGGAATGGAGTGGTTTGAACAATGGATGTAGGGTGAGCAGAAGTGGGTGACCAGGAGTAGATTTCTAAGCTGATCTTGGGTGAGAGACACCTAAGTTGTGAAGGAAATGTAACTCAGGAGGTGTTGTTTCTCTGCTACCAGGATGTTCACTTGTTTCAGGAGATGAAACTGGAGACTCAAAATCTAAACCTAGTTCTAAAGGGATTTACTAAGTCAACTTGTGATTGTTGTAGAGCTGAAATATTTTCAGGAACTGAATTAGCTCTCAAGGGTGATCTGAAAACAGTTGATAATTTAATCCTATGATATTTCCTAAGGATACTTTCTGGGTTATCAACTATCTCAGGTGGATCAGGGTCAGGGTAGGCTCTAGTATGAATCTTTCTAGGAGCCACTATGCTGTGTTTTTTAGACCCAACTTAAACAAGAAAAGTTCAACCAGGTATGACAGTCTTTAAAAGGTTAACTAATCTGTTTACACAAATTTGAATCCTACAGTCTTCAAACTGAGTTTGAATGATATTACAATGATAAGGGTTCTTCCCAGTGGAGTCTTAAGGTCTGTTCAGGGTTGTGGAGTCGCAAACTGGAATTTTTTAGCTCTTTTGGAGGTAAAAGGTTTTATGGTCCACCACCATGTTTATTAGATACCAATCTGAAATATTTTTGGGTTTTCTAAGTTAGTTTTCGGTCCTGTTGGTTGTTAAGAGTGTCCTATATCTGTTTCAAAACTTAGCGACGGTTATGAGACAAAGACAGTCTACTCTTATGGCCAAGATGGCTGATTTTTCAAGGTTTAGACAACTCTTATGAGAATCCTAGGTTTTTCCTAGTTTTTCATTGATTCAAACAAGTTTTATCATGATTACCATTACTTGGTAGTGCTTGAAAAAGGCTTCTTTTACTCACAGGGTTTCATGAAGTTTTTAAGGGAACCTAAGAGGGAAATTCGACTCGGTCCCCAGCGGAGTCACCAGAAATGTTAGCAACCTGTAATTAGCAAGATTGGAAAAAGTCCAACTGCAGGGAGAACATTATTTCAACCACTTTGGGATTCTAGGATCTAGCCCTCCTGAATCCGGAGAGGGATCTCTCCAATAAGTGCAAAGATGGATTTGTCTTTGAAGTCTTGGGTAATGATATTAGGCTAGTTATGAAGGCCCGGGGTTTTGTTTGTTTTTTGGATGGTTGAGCATGATTACTGTTTGAGGTGGAAAGTTCTAAATGCAAAGAGTTTCAAAGGTGTGAAGTTGCAAGCATATAGAACAAAATTTGGCCAAGAATATATATAATTGCAGGTTTTAGTCCATTGGGCTATGGAGTCATAATAGGGTTTAATTGAAACAGCAGGTTCAAGAGTGGTCCATGGGGCAAGTCATCTATGTCTAAGGATCTCTTTTAAGTTTTATTTATGGAATGAAATGAGACAAAAAGAAGGGGAATTAAATAGATGAAGAACAAAGAGTAGCCTAGGATCTGGTAAGTACTTTGAAAATAGCCAGCCTTTGACAAACACTTAAGAAATACATAAAAGCAATCCAAGATCTGGTAAGTACTTTGAAACTAGCTAGCCTTTGATATACTTTCAATAGAAAACATATAAAAAACAGAGGGAAACTTGAAGGCAACGGTTAGAGTAGAACTAGCGGGCCGGGCTCACCACAAATCCTCTCCTAGCTCTGCTTTACTTGGTCACTTTCAAGACAAACACAAAGATAACACAGAATGGCCTAAGATCTAGTAAGTACTTTGAAACTAGCCAGCTTTTGACACATTCCAAGGGAAACATTCAGACAGTCTTTGGGGATAAAACTAGGGCCAGTGCACACCATATCTTCTTTAGTTCATCTCTACTTAACATATACTGAAAGAACAATATTCAGCTAAGACAATAAGACGAGGGAATGCCAACATTCCTATGCTTAACTGAATTAAATCATTCCTAAATAACATAGATTTGAAAGAAAACATGAAGATAAAGATTTTCAGTCAGAGAAGGGTACTGATATACAGTAGGTCCTAACTCTATGCATGATGTTCTTTAGAAGAGAAGATGAACACAGTGGAAACAGAAATAAAACAACAATTCAAAATAAGAAATAACATCACCGTCGACATAGACCAGGATCCCATAAATCAGCTTGTATTGATGCTCCAAACCAGTTATAGCTTCAAGTCCAATGCTTTAGTTTAGCGCTCATCTACACTTCCCAGAATAACTTATCTATTGCAAGCAGAGCTCCAAGAGCCAGTGAACACTATTTACAATTAGAAGTTTCCAACTCAATTACATTTCAAAGTTTAGCAACTAACTCAACCAACCCCTCACTCATCTTCTCCAATAGTATTTATAGAAGAATGAGGAGGTGAGATCTGATAAAAGATATCCAAAGATAATTAATACAGTCTTAATGACTTCTCGACCTTTGTGGGGCTCGATGAAGAAGCTTACATAGGTGTCCTTTGTATTAAATAATTTACATTTAAGATTTAAGCTCGGTAGGAGCTCTTTTTGACTTTTGAGGCTCTCTGTTATGTTGAAGTAACTCTGCTGATTATTTTTTCATTAAGTTTATTTGCAGAATTCACTTCTTTGGCTGTGCTGAGGCAAATACTTGATCTTGATCAATAACTTCGGCCTCTTTTTGAATGCTTTGAGGCACAGGTGGCACTGTGGTTGCTGGGAGGAATCAATTTGCCTCAAATGTGGTGGTGGAGGCTTTTTTTCCAATGAACCTTTATGATTTACCTTTAAACTGTGTTTTAATAGGGGGGTTGGGCTTTTGATAATCCATCTTAGCTGTAATCCCCACAGATTTGTCTTCAATCTCGTGTTCTGGTGCATTCCTGTCTTCGACACTGATACTCTTTGATTTGTACTTGATTCACTATGTTTGTTGGTGTGAAAGGCTGTGCAGGGGTAGAGTGGCATCAATGCTTCATTAATCATTGATGAAACATGGAGTTGAATCCTGCGAATGATTCCCTTTGATGAATTGAAGGCGGGAGGATCGTCACCCTCAGCCTTTGAAATTTTCTTTATAAAATCCTGCATATATAGGTTTGTTGCTTCTGAAGGCACGTGGAGAGGGCATGGCCATTGGATGGCATCATCCAACGGTCGATATTGATTAGAGGAGGTCAGAGGGAAAACAGAGGGCGAATCGTCAAAGCGAGAGGGTCGTTGTATTCAGAAAAACAGAGAAAATGGGTTAAAAACCTTTGTTTCGGTGAAAAATGGTTAAAAAATGGCATTTGGGGTTCGGGATGATCGTGGGCCGTCGGATGAGATCGGCCCACAAGATCAACGGCTGGGGAGGCGTGCGAAAAACACACATGGAAAGAGGGAAAAGTGGTTTCGGGGATGGAAACCACCGTTTTCACGTGAGGAAAAGGCGGCTAGGCGGTATTTCCCTTTGGAACGCGATACGCATCCTCACCCGCCACGTGGCTTTAGAAAACCACCCTTTTCGCATGGCCTTGGGAGAAATAAACTTCGCGCAGAAATTCATGCAATTTGGAATGAGGGTCGTCAGATCTGGGGCCTCAGATCTGACGGTGGAGAAAAAACACGATTCTGGAAAGATGCGCGGGAGGAGGTAAAGGGAGGGGGAGTTTACCCCTTGAGCTTCTTTTGGGCGCGATCACCGTTCGTTGAGCTGGCCTCAGATCGGATGGCTCACGTCAATATCGTGCCGGGCCCATAGTCAACTTTTAATGCGCGATGAGGGCAGTATCTCCGAACCGCTTGAGGCCACGTGTCAGCCGGGGGCGCTAATCACTGCCAAACGGAGAAAATTGCCTCCCACTCAAAAGCAGTGCGATGAATTTTGCCTGGTTTTCTTTTAATATAATGACAATAAAACATGAAAAACCCAAAATTTAAATATACACAAAGGTTTGTTGTCGGGAGGGTTTTATATTCGTGATTTGGCTTGGCACCCGTCTGCGGGGCCATGGATGTATGGAAGATAATATGACCGAGGTTTTTATGCATAGGGCTAATCGGCATCAGAGATTTCAATAAGGGGGAAGAGTTGCATGCTGCTTTTCCTCTGATGCGATAAGCGCCCAAATGGCTTAGCGCCTGGCTCTAGCACCAGGGCATGTGTAGTGGAAATGGTTAAGGACTTAGCCCAAGGGGGCTTAAACCTTTCCACAGAAATATGTATTTTTATGAAGTTTTCAATGTTTTTCCAATGGTTTTGAGGGTTTCAAAAAGGCAAAGAAGAATTCTTAAATCTTATCAAAAGGGGTTTCTATGGGAGAGAGGAGAGAATATGAAAAATGAGGGATTTTATGGGGATTAAAGGGATAAAAGTGAGGTTAATTTTGGAAGTGGAAGGAAGGGGAAAATGGTGTTTGTAGCAGTATTCTCTCTTGGGAGTCAGCAGGATTTCTGAGTGTAAAATGGGCACAACAATGAAGATTTGGATAGAGGCATGAGGCCTTCAAGAGTCTTCAAAAGGTAACACTTTTTAGCAGTAAATTTTTTTCCTTGAAGACTCCAAAAAATGATTTAGCCACCTTTTGGTATAATAAATTTTATAGGTGGCTAACACTTCCAAAAGAGCTTGGTAGGCTTAACCATAGCTTGACTAAGCTCGTTAACTAGGTAGCATATGTATGGTCTTCTACTCACAAAATAAATAAGTGAACCCACATGTTGCTTGTAAATAGTAGCATCCACTACCTCACCTGAAGTATCATCATCCTTCCTCCATTTTTGTAATATCCCAAAATTGGGATTGCACGATAAGCCTACTGGAATAACGCACTCCTGAGAATTATGTGCACTGAAATGATTTTGCAGCTCCTGGATCCCTTAGATCATCTCATCTAAGATCTAAATCCAAAATTAGAGCTAAAACAAATCAAACTAGGTGGGTTAAACAAATCTCCCACAAACTACTCTAGCTGAAAATCACCCAGAGAGAGGGGATGCAGCTATATGCCAAGGAATGCTATAGAAATAACGTAGATCCACTGAAGAAAATCAATAGGCTGATATGGAGGTTCAAATATCTTATTTATAATAGCAAATCAGAGCTACATTACAGCCCATACATCGTACAAGAGAAAGAATGAGACTATATAGGAAAAATCCTCATAAATGAGGTGCAACAACCATAGAAAAAGTCTGCATATACTCAACAGCGTTATTTATTGGGGCTGAAGTAGCAGTTTAATAATACTCAGATCTAGAGAAGATCTGTACATAAAAATATAGATCTAATTCATATATGTGTACAAGAAAAGCTCCTTTATACATTCCCCTTGGGGTTTTGTGCAAAACATGAATCACAGAGAGTAGATATGAGATCTAGAGTTGCAGATCTGCAGAATTATTCAGAATTTTCTGAATCATACAATAGGATAGTAGATCAGATCTGAAACAAACATGGATTGGATGGCCAATCCATGGACCACCACAGTGCGAGGAAGAATCCTAACACCGGAGATCTCTCCTCCAAAATGCAGACAAAACACCCTGCAACTTCTCCTTTGCAAATAACACAGTCTACGGAGAGGAACTGCACTGTAGGCTCTGAGAATTATTTGGCCTGCTGCCAAGGTTTGGATTTGAAGCTCAATCAGCTAATGCACTCTTCCAGGAGGTTAAAAGACACACTCACTGAGAAGAGGCACTAGTAAAATATAGATCTGAGCAGATTTAGTGTCTTCCACTTGCTAAAACACACAAGGACAACCCAACCCTCAATAGGATCAGCGTTGTAGGTGTAAGGTGAAGCTTGGCGCAAGCCTGATAGTGGAAAATATGGAACAAGTCTCCTCCAAGAGCTACTCAAGGAAGGAGGTGGGGTTCCTAAACAGGAAAACCCAGAGAGGAGTGTCTAAACAGACAATACCTTCAGAAAATAATATTTTCAACAACCCCTTCATGCTGCTCTCCTCTTCCTTTTATAAGATTGGAGTCTTTTCAAACCCTAAACCACTTCATTAGTTTATCTCCTTTCACATGTAGAATATCCTTCTAGAACTGTGTTGTCCCTCAAGGAGGTTCAATGCATCTAGACTGCGTTATAGATATGGTCATGGTTAACTTGGTCAAGTGATCAACCTCTTTCACACTCAAGGTGTCTTCATTTTGACTAGCTAGCTTGATTTTCATTCACATTGAGCTGTCTTTATTTAGGCTCCACTCTTTGAGAATAAATGCTGTTGACTTGGTCAAACTTTACCTTGTCCACATAGTTTAGACATTTTTCACACATGTGGATGCTTGATCTGGTTATTTCATGATCCCTTTTCACACTATGAGGGATTTTTATTCATACTTGAGAAACTTATGAGCCTCCTTTCCCATTTAATCATCCATCTAGACTTTAAAAGAAAAATTAATATTCCTATTAGCTGCAATCTAATTTAGGAATATTACAGTCTCCCCCTCCCAAATGTTGCTTGTCCTCAAGCAACTGCAAGGGTGCTGCAAAATCTCCCCTTCTTCTCTTGTGGCCCCCTCATCCAATAGTCTCCACCATTGATTCAGATTTTTTGCAATATTCCCATCTTCCAATGGCCCATCCCCAATGTGCAAGTTGGCCTTTGGCGAATAAACCCAATGGCTCTCATCATGAAGAAATGGAAGGTCTATGTGGAAACCTCCTTGTTGATTCATGGCCTCCTCAAGACAGAAGTGATGGGGAATCTCATTATGCATGAAAGACTCCCATCTCCATGCCTTCATCCAAATGAAGCGGATCACCTTCCAGCTTGGAAATCCATAGAAAAACTCCTCCCCAATACATATGAGAGGCATGTCCCTAGCAAAAATATGGCTCACCCTCCAAAGAAGCAAGTTCTCTATCATAGTGACCATATAATATCTCATGCTCCCATTGAAGCATGTAGTGCAAAAAGGAGTGGGGAACTTCTTTCCCCAAGGACACATCCCACCAATGTGCCTCCCCTCCAACCATGTTCCCAAGAGTAAGAACATTTCCAACATATGGAATCATGATTAGAAACATGCTAGCTGCCATGTATGATAAAGGAGAAGGAAGATGTTCCCTCATGTGCAACCAGTGCAGTTTTACCCTTAACTGCCATAAAATAGGAGATGACAAGTGCCTCCCCCAACATTTTTTTTCTGCCCCATCCCTCTTGAATGCTTGGAGAAGGTGCATCATAGTTGGTGTAAAATAATCACACCATGAAGTGTATAATAACTTCCCAAGATCCTCCAAGGAATGACCTGCATCAACATAGTTCATGGCCTTGAGTGGTCCATGAAACCCATCATAAATATTGGCCCCTCTTGGCACAATGTCCTGCAAATGAGTGTTATAAAAAATATAAGCATATAGGGGATACATCATAATATTCAAAAAGACAAGTCCCTCCATATACTTGTTTTATATCAGTGAGGTAACTCATGGATGAGTCCCCTCTCACACTCAATGAGTAAGGAGGTGTGAATGATGGCTCTTCCCAAGAGCTATGTTCCTCCTCATCTAACAGATAATCCATGCACTTCTTCATATGAGAGTGCACCTCTTCCTTGAAGCCCTCCCACATGAATCCATATAAGATAGTGTGATATGCTCTAATGAAACCAGTGGGTTTGGAAAGCAAGATCTCATAGGTTGCATTTACCAGTTTCTCCTTGAGCTTGGAGTATCTAGCCAAATAGATATGATCATGGAAGTAAATGACTCCCTCAACTACCTTATACCTCCTATCCATTGCCTCCTCATCAAGAACCTCACATGTGAAAAGATCCTTGGAGTATTCCATCATGAGTTGGGAATCCCAATAAGGATCCAAGCTTGTGTTGTAGAGGTCTGAAATGCAACCCCTGTTATGTCATGGCTCTCCTCTTTGACATACTTCATGCCAAATTCACATGCTGGAGTGCTATAAAGTCCCTTTTTCTGCCTCCCTTGCATCTGATATTTCTCAAGACAAGATCAAAGCAGATGGAAATCATCTTCCCCTCGGAAAGTCCTTGTCTTCCAATACTTCCTTAATTTGGCCCATGCATGCAAGAGTGTTAACATCCTCTTGTCATGTTCAGAAATATCCTTTGTGAATGAAGATACCATGGGCTTCCCCAAAGACATGGAGTTGCCATGTGTCCTCATGCCCATGCCATCATAGACTTTTGATTCCTCCTCTCTCAACGTAGATAACTATGTGGAAGATAGCAATGCCCCTTTCAAGAAATTGCTCACCTCTCTTCTGAATCCATAAGAGATACTCTGCGTTGTGATGGCTTGTCCCAAGGCTCCCTCCTTAGCCAAGTATGCAAATTCTGCGCATAGTTGAGAGAAAACTTTAGTTTTCCTCCAATCAAGAGGTGCTTGAGGTGCTTTTGTTGTGACTGCATTATCATCTCCTGCCTTCCCCTCCTCCTCTTCAATAACTAAAGTTGCCTCATCATCAACAAGAGGCCTTAGATCTTGGTCATCTATTGAAGGAGGAATCTTCATGCCTTCCTCTTGAGAAGAGAGCCCTCCATCCAATGGAGATCCTACCCTTGGCAAGGCATCCAACAAACTTACACCTTATTCCATGGTTTTTAGAAATGGAGTTGGATTCATAGACCCTCCCAACTCATGCAAAATATTTGTTTGACATGGTTTGATAGTCTCAATAGAAGATGTTACATAGGAGGTTTCATCAAACCTTTCTACTAATATTCTAATAAACCTTGCATAAGGAGGTGTATTTACATTCCTTAAGGAAAAATACTCAAACAACCACCAAGCATATGATTTACCTTCAAAATGCAGCGCTGCTACTTTGATGGCTTCAATTTCTGAAACTTGATGTTGATGCACAAAGTTGTCTAGCTCCTCCACCCAAACCCTAACTGGACATTTAGGTGATCCATCAAAAGTATATAGAAAGAATCTACCCACACCATGTTGCTTCCCCTTTGTGCTTCTGTCCTCCTTGATCTTGTAGAAACCTTGGAAGTTCAAGTTATCTTTGAACTCCTTAGATTGAGCTTCATATTCCCATAAATACTCACCAAAAGTCTCCTTCTTGGTCACGCCTCCTTTCTTCCTCTTCATGAAGAAATCACTGATAGAGTGTTGAAGACTTGGTGATATGGCTGAGTGCACATATCCATGAGATGAGGATTTGGAACTTCCCTCAAGTATAGATCTTGTAGATCTGGTTGAGGGATCTTCCTGCTCTTCCCTCCTCATTTCTCTGATGTCTTTCTTGGTACCTTACAGAGCTTGAGATAGAAGTTCTGTGAACCTCTTATCTCCAGAAAACAAGGGTTTATTATGGTTTCTCTTGTAGATATCCTCCTCCCCATGAGAATACTCCATACTTCTTGAAGCTCACCGGCTGAGCCAAGGAAAGTTGGTCTGATACCACTGTAATATCCAAAAATTGGGATTGCACAACAAGCATCGTAGAATAACGCACTCTTGACAATTATGTGCACTGAAATCAGTTTTTAGCTCTTGGATCCCTTAGATCAGCTCATCTAAGATCTAAATCCAGAAGGAGAGAAAAAAAAAATCAAACTAGGTCGGTTAAACAATTCTCCCACAAACTAGTCTAGCTGAAAATCACCCAGAGAGAGGGGCTGCAGCTATATGCAAAGGACTGCTTCAGAAATAACACAGATCCACTGAAGCAAAGCGATAGGCTGATATGGGGGTTCAAATATAAGATTTATAACAGCAAATCAGAGTTACATTACAGCCCATACATTGTACAAGAGAAAGAATGAGACTATACAAGAAAAATCCTCAGAATTGAGGTGCAACAGCCATAGAAAAAGTCTGCATATACTCAACAATGTTATTTATTGGGGCTGAAGAAGAATTTTATTAATACTCAGATCTAGAGCAGATCTATACATAAAAATATAGATATAATTCAGATCTGTGTATAAGAAAATTTCCTTTATACATTCCCCTTGGGGTTTTGTGTAAAACATGAAGCAGAGAGAGTAGATCTGAGATCTAGAGTTGCAGATCTACAGAATTATTCAGAATTTTCTGAATCATAGAATAGGACAGTAGATAATATCTGAAACAAACATGGATTTGATGGCCAATCCATGTATCACCACAGTGAGAGGAAGAATCCTAACACCGGAGATCTCTCCTCCAAAATGCAAACAAAACACCCTGCAACTTCTCCTTTGCAAAAAATGCAGTCTAGGGAGAGGCACTATGTTGTAGGCTCTAAGAATGATTTGGCCTGCTGCCAAGGTCTAGATCTAAAGCTCAATCAGCTAATGCACTCTTCCATGAGGTTAAAAGACACACTCACTAAGAAGAGGCACTAGTAAAATCTAGATCTGAGCATATCTAGTGTCTTCCACTTTCTACAACTCACAAGGACAACCCAACCCTCAATAAGATCAGCATTGTAGAATTAAGGTGAAGCTTAGCCCAAGCCTGATGGTGTAAAAGATGGAACAAGTCTCCTCCAAGAGCTGCTCAAGAAAGGAGGCGGGGTTCCTAAACAGGAAAACCCAGAGAGGAGTGCCTAAACAGACAATACCTTCAGAAAATAATATCTTCAACAACCCCTTCATGCTGCTCTCCTCTTCCTTTTATAAGATTGGAGTCTTTTCAAACCCTAAACCACTTCATTAGTTTAGCTCCTTTCACATGTAGAATCTCCTTCTAGAACTGCGTTGTCCCTCAAGGAGATTCAATGCATCTAGAATGCGCTGTAGATATGGTCATGGTTAACTTGGTCAAGTGATCAACCTCTTTCACACTCAAGGTGTCTTCATTTTGACTAGCTAGCTTGATTTTCATTCACATTGAGCTGTCTTTATTTAGGCTCCACTCTTTGAGAATAAATGTTGCTGACTTGGTCAAACTTGACCTTGTCCACATAGTTTAGACCTTTTTCACACATGTGGATGCTTGATCTAGTTATTTCATGATTCCTTTTCAGACTATGAGGGATTTTTATTCATACTTGAGCAATTTATGAGCCTCCTTGCCCATTTATTCATCCATCTAGACTTTAAAACAAAATTAATATTCCTATTAGCTACAAGCTAATTTAGGAATATTACAGTCTCCCCCTCCCAAATGTTGCTTGTCCTCAAGCAACTGCAAGGGTGCTGCAAAATCTCTACTTCTTCTCTTGTGGCCCCCTCATCCAATAGTCTCCACCATTGCTTCAGATTTTCTGCAATAGTCCCATCTTCCAATGGTCCCTCCCCAATGTGCAAGCTGGCCTTTGGTGAATAAACCCAATGGCTCTCATCATGAAGAAATGGAAGGTCTATGTGGAAACCTCCTTGTTGATTCATGGCCTCCTCAAGACAGAAGTGATGGGGAATCTCATTATGCATGAAAGACTCCCATCTCCATGCTATCATCCAAATGAAGTGGATTACCTCCCAACTTGGCAATCCATAGAAAAAATCCTCCCCAATACATATGAGAGGCATGTCCCTAGCAAACATATGGCTCACCCTCAAAAGAAGCAAGTGCTCTATCATAGTGACCATATAATATCTCATGCTCCCATGGAAGCATATAGTGCAAAAAGAGTGGGGAACTTCTTCCCCCAAGGACACATCCCACCAATGTGCCTCCCCTCCAACCATGTTCCCAAGAGTAAGAACATTTCCAACATATGGAATCATGATTAGAAACATGCTAGCTGCCATGTATGATAAAGAAGAAGGAAGATGTTCCCTCATGTGCAACCAGCACAATTTTACCCTTAACTGCTATAGAATAGGAGATGACAAGTTCCTCCCCCAACACTTGTTTTTTGCCCCATCCCTCTTGAATGCTTGGAGAAGGTGCATCATAGTTGGTGTAAAAGAATCACACCATGAAGTGTATAATAACTTCCCAAGATCCTCCAAGGAATGACCTGCATCAACATAGTTCATGGCCTTGAGTGGTCCATGAAACCCATCATAAATAGTGCCCCCTCTTGGCACAATGTCCTGTAAATGAGTGTTAGAATAATATAAGCATATAGGAGATACATCATAATATTAACAGAGACAAGTCCCTCCATATACTTGTTTTATATCAGTGAGGTAACTCATGGATGAGTCCCCTCTCACACTCAATGAGTAAGGAGGTGTGAATGATGGCTCTTCCCAAGAGCTATGTTCCTCCTCATCTAAAAAATAATCCATGAACTTCTTCATATGAGAGTGCACCTCTTCCTTGAAGCCTTCCCACATGAATCCATCTAAGATAGTGTGATATGCTCTAATGAAACTAGTGGGTTTGGAAAGAAAGATCTCATAGGTTGCATTTAGCAGTTTATCCTTGGGCTTGGAGTATCTAGCAAAATAGATATGATCATGGAAGTAAATGACTCCCTCAACTACCTTATACCTCCCATCCATTTCCTCCCCATCAAGAACCTCACATGTGAAAAGATCCTTGAAGTATTCCATCATGAGTTGGGAATCCCAATAAGGATCCATGCTTCCCAAAAATGACAGCGCTGTAGAGGTCTGAAATGCAACCCCTGTTATGTCATGGCTCTCCTCTTTGACATACTTCATGCCAAAGTCACATGCTGGAGTGATATAAACTCCCTTTTGCTACCTCCCTTGTAGCTGATCTTGCTCAAGACAAGATCAAAGCAAATGGAAATCAACTTCCCCTCAGAAAGTCCTTGTCTTCCAATACTTCCTTAATTTGGCCCATGCATGCAAGAGTGTTAACATCCTCTTGTCATGTTTAGAAATCTCCTTTGTGAATGAAGATACCATGGGCTGCCCCAAAGACATGGAGTTGCCATGTGTCATCATGCCCATGCCATCATAGACTTCTGATTCCTCCTTTCTCAGCGCAGATAACTGAGTGGAAGATAGCAATGCCCCTTTCTAGAAATTTCTCACCTCTCTTTTGAATCCATAAGAGATACTTTGCGTTGTGCTGGCTTGTCCCAAGGCTCCCTCCTTAGCCAAGTATGAAAATTATGTGCATATTTGAGAGAACACTTTAGTATTCCTCCAATCAAGAGGTGCTTGAGGTGATTTTGTTGTGACTGTGTTATCATCTCCTGCCTTCCCCTCCTCCTCTTCAATAACTAAAGTTGCCTCATCATCAACAAGAGGCCTTAGATCTTGGTCATCTATTGAAGGAGGAATCTTCATGCCTTCCTCTTGAGAAGAGATCCCTCCATCTAGTGGAGATCCTACCCTTGGCAAGGCATCGAACAAACTTACACCTTCTTCCATGGTTTTCAGAAATGGAGTTGGATTCATAGACCCTCCCAACTCATGAAAAAAAAAATTGTGACATGTTTTGATGGTCTCAATAGAAGATGTTACATAGGAGATTTCATCAAACCTTTCTACTAATCTTCCAATAAACCTTTCATAAGGAGGTGTATTTTCATTCCTTAAGGAAAAAGACTCAAACAACCACCAAGCATATTCTTTACCTTCAAAATGCAGCGCTGCTACTTTGACGGCTTCAATTTCTGAAACTTGATGTTGCTGCACAAAGTTGTCTAGCTCCTCCACCCAAACCCTAACTGGACATTTAGGTGATCCATCAAAAGTAGATAGAAATAATCTACCCACACCATGCTGCTTCCCCTTTTTGCTTATGTCCTCCTTGATCTTGCATAATCCTTGGAAGTTCAATTTATCTTTGAACTCCTTAGATTGAGCTTCATATTCCCGCAAATACTCACCAAGAGTCTCCTTCTTGGTCACACCTCCTTTCTTCCTCTTCATGAAGAAATCACTGACAGAGCATTGAAGACTTGGTGATATGGATGAGTGCACATATCCATGATATGAGGATTTAGAACTTTCCTCATGTATAGATCTTGTAGATCTGGTTGAGGGTTCTTCCTGCTCTTCCCTCCTCATTTCTCTGATGCCTTTCTTGGTACCTTGCAGAGCTTGAGATAGAAGTTCTGTGAACCTATTTTCTCCAGAGAAAAAGGGTTTATCCTAGTTTCTCTTGTGGATCTCCTCCTCCCCATGACAATAATCCATACTTCTTGAAGCTCACAGGTTGATCCAAGGAAAGTTGCTCAGATACCACTCTAATATCCCAAAATTGGGATTCCACAGCAAGCCTGCTGGAATATCGCACTCCTAAGAATTATGTGCACTGAAATGAGTTTGAAGCTCCTGGATCCCTTATACCAGCTTATATAAGATCTAAATCCAAAAGGATAGCAAAAACAAATCAAAATCGGTGGGTTAAACAGATCTCCCAGAAACTAGTCTAGCTAAAAATCACCCAGAGAGAGGGGCTGCAGCTATATGCAAAGGACTACTTCAGAAATAACACAGATTCACTGAAGCAAAGAAATAGGAAGATATGGAGGTTCAAATATCAGATGTATAACATCAAATCAGAGTTACATTACAGCCCATACATTTTACAAGAGAAAGAATGAGACTATACATGAAAAATCCTCAGAAATGAGGTGTAACAGCCATAGAAAAAGTCTGCATATACTCAATAGCGTCATTTATTGGGGCTGAAGCAGTAGTTTATTAATACCCATATCTAGAGCAGATCTGTACATAAAAATATAGATCTAATTCAGATCTTTGCACAAGAAAATATCCTCTATACATTCCCCTTGGGGTTTTGTGTAAAACATGAAGCACAAAGAGTAGATCTGAGATCTAGAGTTGTAGATCTGCAGAATTATTCAGAATTTTCTGAATCATACAATAGGAAAGCATATAAGATCTGAAACAAACATGGATTGGATGGCCAATCGATGTATCACCATGGTGAGAGGAAGAATCCTAACACCGGAGATCTCTCCTCCAAAATGCAGACAAAACACCTTGCAACTTCTCCTTTGCAAATAATGCAGTCTAGGGAGAGGCACTGCGCTGTAGGCTCTGAGAATGATTTGGCCTGCTGCCAAGGTCTAGATCTGAAGCTCAATCAGCTAATGCACTCTTCCAGGAGGTTAAAAGACACACTCACTGAGAATAGGCACTAGTAAAATCTAGATCTGAGCAGATCTAGTGTCTTCCACTTGCTACAACTCACCAGGACAACCCAACCCTCAACAGGATCAGTGCTGTAGGTGTAAGGTGAAGCTTGGCCCAAGCCTGATAGTGGACAAGATGGAACAAGTCTCCTCCAAGAGTTGCTCAAGGAAGGAGGTGGGGTTCCTAAACAGGAAAACCCAGAGAGGAGTGTCTAAACAGACAATACCTTCAGAAAATAATATCTTCAACAACCCCTTCATGCTGCTCTCCTCTTCCTTTTATAATATTGGAGTCTTGTCAAAACCTAAACCACTTCATTAGTTTAGCTACTTTCACATGTAGAATCTCCTTCTAGAACTGCATTGTGCCTCAAGGAGGTTCAATGCATCTAGACTGCGCTGTAGATATGGTCATGGTTGACTTGGTCAAGTGATCAACCTCTTTCACACTCAAGGTGTCTTCATGTTGACTAGCTAGCTTGATTTTCATTCAAATTGAGATGTCTTCATTTAGGCTCCACTCTTTGAGAATAAATGCTATTGACTTGGTCAAACTTGACCTTGTCCACATATTTTAGACCTTGTTCACACATGTGGATGCTTGATCTGGTTATTTCATGATCTCTTTTCACACTATGAGGGATTTTTATTCATACTTGAGAAATTTATGAGCCTCCTTGCCCATTTATTCATCCATCTAGACTTTAAAAGAAAAATTAATATTCCTATTAGCTGCAAGCTAATTTAGGAATATTACAGTCTCCCCCTCCCAAATGTTGCTTGTCCTCAAGCAACTGCAAGGGTGTTGTAAAATCTCCCCTTCTTCTCTTGTAGCCCCCTCATCCAATAGTCTCCACCTTTGCTTCAGATTTTCTGCAATAATCCCATCTTCCAATGGTCCCTCCCCAATGTGCAAGTTGGCCTTTGGTGAATAAACCCAATGGCTCTCATCATGAAGAAATGGAAGGTCTATGTGGAAACCTCCTTGCTGATTCATGGCCTCCTCAAGACAGAAGTGATGGGGAATCTCATTATGCATGAAAGACTCCCATCTCCATGCTATCATCCAAATGAATTGGATCAACTCCGAGCTTGGAAATCCATAGAAAAACTCCTCCCCAATACATATGAGAGGCATGTCCCTAGAAAAAATGTTGGAGTTCTATAAACTCCCTTTTGATGCCTCCCTTGCAGCTGATCTTGCTCAAGACAAGATCGAAGCAGATGGAAATCAACTTCCCCTCGGAAAGTCCTTGTCTTCCAATACTTTTTTAATTTGGCCCATGCATGCAAGAGTGTTAACATCCTCTTGTCATGTTCAGAAATATCCTTTGTGAATGAAGATACCATGGGCTGCCCCAAAGATATGGAGTTTCCATATTTCCTCATGCCCATGCCATCATAGACTTCGGATTCCTCCTTTCTCAGCGCAGATAACTGAGTGGAAGATAGTAATGCCCCTTTCAGGAAATTGCTCACCTCGCTTTTGAATCCATAAGAGATTCTATGCACTATGTTGGCTTCTCCCAAGGGTCCCTCCTTAGCCAAGTATGAAAATGTTGCCCATAGTTGAGAGAACACTTTAGTTTTCCTCCAATCAAGAGGTGCTTGAGGTGCTTTTTGTAATATTCCAAAATTTTCCTACAATAATTTGGAATATTATTTTTTGTTGATTTCACCTAGGAGGAGGACAAATGGATAAGCAGACCCATGCATAATGATAATCCGAATAAAATCCCTCATAGTATGAATGTGGATCATCATTGGAGCTGGTTTTCATACCCTCATGTGTGAATAGGGTTATTTGCAGGTGGACAAGGTCAAGTTTGACCATGTCAATAGCGCTGGGATAAGAGGTGGAGAACACTTAGAGAAACAACACAGTATGAATGGGAAGAGGGTTATTTGGTGGAGGAAAACCTAAAAGGAGTGGGACCCATGGAGAGGGGCTTTCACTTGTTTAAAAGGAGGGCAAGGCAACCATTGTTTCTCATGCTTGTATTATTCATCTCATTGTCTATTCAAACATTGTGCATTCTTTGTTGTTTAGTAATAGTTTCCGGGGGAATTCCTATTTAGGATTCCTTCTTCTTCTTGAGAGGCATCTTGAGGGATTTCACTTATTTTCCTCACATCTAGGCTTGAGGCCAAGCATCCTCCAACAAGACAACATTATTTCTACAGCAGAATAATGTTGTGTTGTTGGGTGTTGCAGTGAGGGTTCAGTACACCACCTCCATCAGCTATTTTTCAGAGGGAGAGTCTCTCTTTCCCTTGGGAGATCATATTGGAGGAATTTCGAAGCTTATTGCAGACTTTGGCATCAAGGCCAACTCATTCCCTAGCCCTACAACGCAGTTCCATCCAGTGACTGCATTATTTTGAGTGGAGCATTTGCAGTGGGGCTCTTGTAGATTGTTGGAGGGAAAGATCTTTGGTGAGAGGATCAGCCTTTCACTCTAAAGATCTATTGGAGAAGGCATATTCAGTTTGGGCATCATCTACAACCATCTCCATCCAGTTCTATTTCTGAGTTGCAGCTGCTACCTAGCAACTCCGGCATTTTGTAGATTTTGTGTTTCATAGCCAATCCTTCCAGGATTGACATGAGGTAGCCTTTGGGAGCTGAGATATTCACTCCCAATGTTGTATTGGGCCATATGATTGTACATCCATGTATTTGACATATGTAGCATGCATTTTCTCTATAAAACTGCGTTGTCATAGCTTGGACACATTTTTTTAGCAGTGGTTTCATCATAGTTTATGTACTTGTCTCTTGAGGCTGAGTATTGCTTATCTTGGGTAGAATTTTCCTCAAGATCTTGTATTCTATTGTAGCTGCTATTTCTTAATAATATGGCTATGGATTTCTCTCATGTTTCTATGAGTTGAGTGCTACTGCTACTCCATTGTTGTGTTTGCTTATTGCTAGAGCTCCAACTTTAGAATATCTTGAGATATTCTCATTGTTGTAGCATTTCCCTAATTTGGAATATTACAGTGGTATCAAAGCATGATATCTGGCTCAGCTGGTGGATCTCATTCATCATGCTATCAAGGAGAGAAAAAGGAAGATAAGCTTACAAAGCTTCTTCCAAGATCTGTACAGAGCATTCATGAAGAATTCGAGAAGATAAGGAGGGAGATATGTACAAGATCTCCAAGAGGGTTTGAAACTAAGTCAAACTCTAGTTTTTCTTATAGGGAGTGTGAGCATGCAGCCACAACCTATGAGGCACAACGCAGTCATATGGCCAGCTTTTCCATAAGAGGAATTAAAGGAGAAGGAGGAATGCCGAAGAGAGGAACTCTTAGTGGTTTCTTGCATGAGTATGAATCTCAAACTCAGAAGTTTAGAGATCATATGACTTTTCCATATTTTTGCAAGTTGATGGTGAGGAGGAGCAAGAAGCACAATGTAGATAGATATCTTCTATCTATCTTTGATGGTTCCCCTACATGTTCAGCCAGGGCTTGGGTGGAAGAACTAGACACCTTTTTGCAGCAGCATCAGATTCCCGAAGGTGAAGCCATTAGAGTAGCAGCGCTGCACATTGGAGGTAAGGTCTATGCATGGTGGTTATTTGAGTCATTTATTTTGAAGAATGTAAATACCTCTTCCTATGCAATGTTCATTAGAACTTTGATGAAAATATTTGGTAGGAAGAATTCTGAAACACGTGTGGAGGAAACAAACACATCTAAACAAACAAAACCCTTGCATGTGATGGAAGAAACCTTAGACTTAAAATCACTTCAGAGGAACATGAAGGAGGCTGATATATTGCATGATAATTTGTTGTAGGCAAGACCTTCATGTTGTATTTTGGCACAAAGAGGCAAAGAGATCCCTTTTCCAAAAGAGGATCCAATCATTGGAGGGTTTCCCACTCATATTGAGGAGGCTAAGGGAAACAACACTGTCATTTCTAGAGTTTATCTAGCACCTCATGCCAAGGGAGGAAGATCTCTTGCTCCCACTAGAGGGATTCTTGCATCTTTGCAAGGAAGTTCCCAGGATCTCATACATGGAGGTCCAAGCACAATCAGTGAGAAACATGATTGTGCAGCATTGCAGTTGGAAGGAGGAGGTAGGGAGGAAAAGCAGCATCATGTGATGAGAGGCACACACCCTTCTCTATTTCAGAGAGCCAGTGAAAAGAGGAGGTAGACTGTATTGCACTGTGAAAGCAAGGGCAAGGCTACCCAACCATATGTACAGTCCAATCTTGACATTGATGTCTCACTGCATAGAGGAATTCCACCAGGGAGGCCACCGGATCTATTATTGATGAAAGGCGTCTTGTCTTTGGATTCACCACTCTTATATTTTGGAGAGGTGAAGAGTTTGGAGGAGAAATTTGGCATGGGGGATGTTGAAGTAGTAGACAACAGCAGGATGAGAGCTTCACATGCCAAATCACCAGCGATGTCTCTGAAGAGGATTGATCCTTTTCGGAGGTCTCATCTTTTGGTAGAGTACTCCAAGGATCTTGGTGCATGCATGATTCTTGATGACCCGGATGGAGATGATAGATACATGGTGGATGATGTGGTCATCTATTCCTATGGCAGGATCTTCTTGACTAGATCTTCTAGTCTTAAGGAGAAGCTGCTACATGCAGCATATGAGGACTTCTCTTCTATGCACTTTGATGCATAGTTCTAGTTGATGGAGGAGTTCACTTGGGAGGGCATTCAGCATGAAATATTTCATCATATAGAGAGATGCATAGCCCTGGTGATGATGGAGAGGATGTCACAGCCACCTTCCTACTCATTGGGAGTAAGGAAGAATTATCAGTTGAGCCATTTTAGCTCAAGTCTTCGAGTACATAATGGAGAATGCACAATTTCACCTTATATTTTGTACTTCTTGTCTGTTTATGAGAAACATAATGTACCAAGGAGGATTACTCATTTTTCATATTTTATGATGATGTACTTGAAGCCATTTGTAGCTTTGAGATTGGCTATCTCATTGGTGGTTTATGGGAGAGGGCACATGATTCTTGGTGTGCACCATTGGCACCAAACTGTACTGTCATATTTCTATCTTGTAAAATGATTGTGGCAGCAAACAAGTGGCTGGAAGAACACTTGTTTTTGTTTGATTTGATGTAGGCAAGGGATGCACTACGCTAGTTCCTTGTATGGGACCTTGATCCACTTTCCAGTTGTCATGTGACAACTTGTTTCTATTGGCTTTTGCTTCCATGTATTGCTAGTATCTCTATATTCATGGGAGGCTTTGATTGGAGAGTGGGCTTGAGACTGAGGATGCCCATTGGGAGCATGATTCTCCCTACTATACATGTTTTACATTTCAGGAGGAACCATGGGCTGACCATGAATGCCACATTACATTTATTTTCTTCTTGTGGGAGAGACCACTTGAAGAACTTGAGGAGGCACTTCATGGATCATGAGAAAATGGAGGAGTTAGCACAGTCAACTATTTTCCCTTTGAGGATGAGGGGAGACTCATCTATGAGATACTCCATTTATATGAGCAAAACATATGGTAAGAGTATTGTTGACTTGCATAGTGATTTGTCTATATATATGCATCTTTTAACCATATACGTGCAGGGATTTGCTCAAAGAAGGGATATTCTTCCTTCTAGATTTGGTGGTCTACACAAGGCCATTATGGATGATCACTCCCTAAGTGGATATGGGGAGAATATTTCTCATGGAGAATATACTCACATTTCACATGATATCATTCACTTTCTCAACATTGGTGAAGAGATTGGGGCAACAAGAAAATGGTGGGGAGGCCACCCATCATTTTATTTTCTATGGTAGTGGAGAGTCAAACTACGTTGGCTACATTTGAGGGCCCATTGTCCTTCTTTTTTACTTCACATGGCAGCTAGCATAATTCTCCTTATGGTTCCCTTGATTGATATTGCTAGAGATTTTCTTGGGAGCATGATTGGAGGAGAGACACATTGGGTGAATGTGTCCTTGGAGGGAGAAAACTCCCACACACTTTGCACTACATGTTCTAAAGGGAGCATGGGAGATGGTATGGCCACTACAACAACTCATTTGTTTCCTTATGAGGTGAGCCATATGAGGAATTTGATTCCATATGATGATGACTCCCAACTCATCACATATGAGATGATTTGGGCCAACATGTTTCATAACGTTGGAGGAGAGATCCTTAGAGGTCTAATCTCCATCTTGCCATTTGAGGGAAATGTTATTGTAGCCCAGTATCAGCATACACTCTACACTTATCCTAAATGAAGAGGATAACAGCGTGGGGTGGGCTATCTTTTCTACCAGGATTAGATTTTCAGCCCACCTACATTGCCGGAGCCAGAGGTGGAAGACGACTTTCAGGAGTTGCCATGTTGGGAGGTAACTCATTTTCAATGGATGATTGCTTGGCAGGTGGAGGATCCAAATGAGGAAGATTTTCCTCAACACATCATAGACTCCATGCCTTGAGAGGAGGCTTTCCAGTTCTGTCCTTGTAGTTTCTTGAGGACAAGCAACATTTGGGAGGGGAGGACTGTAATATTCCAAAATTTTCCTATAATAATTTCGAATATTATTTTTTGTTGATTTCACCTAAGAGGAGGATAAATGGGTAAGGAGACCCATGCATAATGATAATCCCAATAAAATATATCATAGTATGAATGGGGATCATCATTGGAGTTGGTTTTCACACCCTCATGTGTGAACAGGGTTATTTGCAAGTGGACAAGGTCAAGTTTGACCATGTCAACAACGCTGGGATAAGAGGTGGAGAACACTTAGAGAAACAACGCAATATGAATGGGAAGAGGGTTATTTGGTGGAGGAAACCCTAAAATGAGTGGGACCCATGGAGAGGGGCGTTCACTTGTTTAAAAGGAGGGCAAGGAAGCCATTTTTTCTCATGCTTGTGTTATTCATCTCATTGTCTATTCAGACATTATGCATTCTTTGTTGTTTAGCAAGAGTTGTCGTGGGAATTCCTGTTTAGGATTCCTTCTCCTTCTTGAGAGGCCTCTTGAGGTATTGCACTAATTTTCCTCACATCTAGGCTTGAGGCCAAGCATCCTCCATCAAGATAGCATTATTTCTGCAGCATAATAATGTTGTGTTGCTGGGTGTTGCAGTGAGGGTTCACTACACCACCTCCATCAGCTATTTTTTAGAGGGAGAGTCTCTATTTCCCTTGGGAGATCAGATTGGAGGCATTCCGGAGCTTATTACAGACTTTGGCATCAAGGCCAACTCATTCCCTAGCCCTACAGTGCAGTTCCATCCAGTGAGTGCGTTATTTTGTGTGGAGCATTTGCAGTGGGGCTCTTGCAGATTGTTGGAGGGCAAGATCTTTGGTGAGAGGATCAGCCTTTCACTCTAAAGATCTATTGGAGGAGGTATATTCAGTTTGGGCATCATCTACAACCATCTCCATCCAGTTCTATTTCTGATTTGCAGCTGCTACCCAGCAACTCCGACATTTTTCAAATTTGTGTTTCATAGCCAATCCTTCCAGGATTGACATGAGGTAGCCTTTAGGAGCTGAGATCTTCACTCCCAATGTTGTATTGGGCCATATGATTGTACATCCATGTATTTAACATATGTAGCATGCATTTCCTCTATAAAACTACGTTGTCATAGATTGGACATATTTCTGTACCAGTGGTTTCATCATAGTTTATGTAATTGTCTCTTGAGGCTGAGTATTGCTTATCTTGGGTAGCATTTTCCTCAAGATCTTGTATTATATTGTAGCTGCTATTTCTTAATAAGATGGCTGTGGATTTCTATCATGTTTCTATGAGTTGAGTGTTACTGTTGCTCCATTTTTGTGATTGCTTATTGTTGGCGCTCCAACTTTAGAATATCTTGAGATATTTTCATTGTTGTAGCATTTCCCTAATTTGGAATATTACACTTTTGTTTTGACTGCGTTATCATCTCCTACCTTCTCCTACTCCTCTTCAATAACTGAAGCTGCCTCATCATCAACAAGAGACCTTAGATCTTGGTCATCTATTGAAGGGGGAATCTTCATGCCTTCCTCTTGAGAAGAGAGCCCTCCATCCAATGGAGATCCTGCCCTTTGCAAGGCATCCAAAAAACTTACACCTTCTTCCATGGTTTTCAGAAATGGAGTTGGATTCATAGACCCTCCCAACTCATGCAAAATATTTGTTTGACATGGTTTGATAGTCTCAATAGAAGATGTTACATAGGAGGTTTCATCAAACCTTTCTACTAATATTCTAATAAACCTTGCATAAGTAGGTGTATTTGCATTCCTTAAGGAAAAAGACTCAAACAACCACCAAGCATATGCTTTACATTCAAAACACAGTGCTTCAATTTCTAAAACTTGATGTTACTACACAAAGTTGTCTAGCTCCTCCACCCAAACCCTAACTGGACATTTAGGTGATCCATCAAAAGTAGATAGAACTAATCTACCCACACCATGTTGCTTCCCCTTTGTGCTTCTATCCTCCTTGATCTTGTAGAATCCTTGGAAGTTCAAGTTATCTTTGAACTCCTTAGATTGAGCTTCATATTCCCACAAATACTCACCAAGAGTCTCCTTCTTTGTCACACCTCCTTTCTTCCTCTTCATGAAGAAATCACTGATAGAGCATTGAAGACTTGGTGATATGGCTGAGTGCACCTATCCATGAGATGAGGATTTATAACTTTCCTCATGTATAGATCTTGTAGATCTGGCTGAGGGATCTTCCTGCTCTTCCCTCCTCATTTCTCTGATGTCTTTCCTGGTACCTTACAGAGCTTGAGATAGAAGTTCTATGAACCTACTTTCTGTAGAAAACAAGGGTTTATTCTGGTTTCTATTGCAAATCTCCTCCTCCCCATGAGAATACTCCATACTTCTTGAAGCTCACAAGCTGAGCCAAGGAAATTTTCTCTGATACCACTGTAATATCCCAAAATTGGGATTGCATAGCAAGCCTCCTGGAATAATGCACTCCTGATAATTCTGTGCACTGAAATGAGTTTGAAGCTCCTGGATCCTTTATATCAGCTCATCTAAGATCTAAATCCAAAAGGAGAGCAAAAACAAATCAAACTAGGTGGGTTAAACGGATCTCCCACAAACTAGTCTAGCTGAAAATCACCCAAAGAGAGGGCTTGCAGCTATATGCAAAGGACTGCTTCAGAAATAAGGCAGATCCACTGAATCAAAGAAATAGTCTGATATGGAGGTTAAAATATTATATGTATAACAACAAATCAGAGTTACATTACAACCCATACATTGTACAAGAGAAATAATGAGACTATACAGGAAAAATCCTCAGAAATGAGGTGCAACAGCCATAGAAAAAGTCTGCATATACTCAACAGCGTTATTTATTTGGGCTGAAGCAGTAGTTTATTAACACTCAGATCTAGAGTAGATATATACACAAAAATATAGGTCTAATTCAGATCTATGTACAAGAAAATCTCCTCTATACATTCCCCTTGGGGTTTTGTGCAAAACATGAAGCATAGAGAGTAGATCTGAGATCTAGAGTTGCAGATCTGTAGAATTATTCAGAATTTTTTGAATCATACAATAAGACAGCAGATCAGATCTGAAACAAACATGGATTGGATGGCCAATCCATGGATCACCACAGTGAGAGGAAGAATCCTAACACCGAAAATATCTCCTCCAAAATGCAGACAAAACACCTTGAAACTTCTCTGTTGAGCCAGAATTGTAATCTATGGATAAACTACGCTTCCCTAGGTAGGTGTTAGCCTAGAAAAATAGGTGAAATACTATAATACCATTTCTCCTAACTTAGAACAGATACACAGAGAGGATTGGATGCTTACTTGTTTCAGTCGCTTCCAAATGACTCCTTTTTGTCGCTACCACTACAGCTTCAAATTCAAGCGGTTTCAAATAGATGAATGCTTCCTGCAAGAAAGGACACTAAAACAGAAGAAGATGCAATAATATAGATATCTATTCAAGCTATTTAGCTAAATCAGTTAAGCATAAACTACATTCATCAACCATGATCTTGCAATATGGAAAATCAAAGTAAACATAGATGCATGTAGGGAAAAAGAAGAAGTACTCTTTATTGATGATAGAAAGAGAGGTTACAACCTAGTGACTGATTTGAAGTGACCTTCCAGCAGAGTTCCCAAGTCTCATCACAGCATAAATATCTCTAGCAGCAGCTACACAAATCAAACTCTCTATTGAAAATTCTCCAGCATTTCCCTACTCAAATTCTTCCTTCCAAACACTTAGATTTGTGTTCAATTTATAGATGAACTATAGTTTTTTTTGTAATCAATAACATTCCAAAAATAGGCAAGACATGTTTCCATTCATGTAGATGTCAAATGGACACTTGGATTCGAAGCTTGACACATGTGAACCCTTCTTGAAGACACTGGCCAAGTGGAGATTCCAGAACAATGAGTATTTCGCTCCCAATGTGACCAATGCACCTTTGAATGTCAGGAAGTGCTTTGTAGAGTAGCCTTGAATGGGGCTACCTACATATGCAACGCACTTAGGCCCCTTAGAGCTTGCGTTGGTGAGCTCCCACATGTTTAATAATAAGCTTCAAACCATTGAAAGTCCTTTCTTAATGAAAGTCTTTGTTTGATTCATGTTGTTTTCCTGTCTTAGGGCATATAGCAACTGAGATGATAGGGAATGATAGACCCTTGGATCATCGGTCCTAGAGATGATGCCCAGTTAACCAGGTCATTGGGAATGGTGCCCAAATTGACCTATAACAATTGCCCCGTAAAGCATGAGATCCAAATAATGAGAACATTTGATTGAGATGCTTTACACTGTGATGAGCCGAAAACAAAGTGGAATGGTCACCTGCATCAATCTTACAATACATTTACATCATGATATATCCTCTATTGATCATAATTTCTTAGGGTATGAATTCCCATAGTCAGCACATAAAACAATCTAATAACATGTACATAATTCAGAAAGTCGTCTACATTGGAATGTTGCCCAAATGCAGACACGCCTACAGATATAGGCCCATGTTTGGATGAAAATCTGTATGTAAGGTCATTGTATAGATGATGTGTACAAAAATCTTGAAAACGTAGCCCAGATGGCTGAAACTAGATCCAGGGTCTTCTTATCTCATTCACTCAATCATCCGGGTACAAGTCTAGCCATGCAAATATATGATTTTTCGTCGAACATGGAAAGACATCGTTTTATTACCAGCCAATGATGTGAGTTGTTAACAAACATGAGAGAACCACCATTAATGTCAATGGCCCTCAAGGTACTACAGTACATTTCATAAGGCGTGAATAGATGATTTGATGTCGAACGCCAAACAAAATCTTTCGAGCAAAAGTACGGAAGCAAGGATCTCGTCAATGCTGTAACAAGACTCATGGTACTAGAATCTGATGTTTCTAAGTGAGCTTCCTGGATATTGACTTGTAGTCGACGGGAAGTCACCTTATTGCAAAACTGGAGTTACTGATTTCAGAGACAAGGGTATGAATTGATATAGAAATTTTCAGCGATGACGGTCATGAAAATGAAGGTTTATGAGTATTGCAGATGGATGAGTTCTTAATCACTGGATGACTTCTCTTGAACATATCAGCAACACTGTGATGAGTTGGCAGCATTGACCCAAAACCGAAGTGAAGGTATGATGAACCATAGGTCTGAATGAACCATCAAGATGATTACCCAACCCAAACAGTCACGAACATGGAGTGAAAGAAGTGTCATGTTCAAGAGCAACTTGCTACCAAAAAGAAACTTTGCTTGCTTTTCCCAAATTTTCCTCAGTCATTTGTCGACCAGTACCTCTTTATTTTTTTAACAAGCTTGAGGAGGATAACATTTGCTTGATCTAAATAAATAATTAAGTATCGCTATTTAATAATTTAACGAGTCTAGCGATGAATGAAACTCGATTCTTGCCATGATTGACAAGCCCATCGCTATTTTATGTTTTAACGAGCTTAACGACAGTGATAGCCCAGTCCTTTTTCATGTTTAGAGAGTCTGAAAAAGAGGACAAAAGAGAACTCCATAAAGTACTTTTTCATAAATTTGTCTCTCAGATTCGAAAAAGTGTAAAATAATATCTGAAAGAACCTCTTTGTTCATGTTTAACCAAGGTATTCATTTTTCGTAAATAATCCATCTCAGTCCGGAAAAGGGTTAAACTTATACTAAGTAGATATCAATTCATTTACTTTAACGAGCTTGAAATGACAAGTGCTCGCAATCTTTTCACATTATTGGAGTCTGAAAAGAGCTGAAAGAAGACTCCAGGGGTTCCTTTTTTGCTATTATAGAAGCTCAAAAAACAGATAAAAGTGCACTTCAAATCCTTTTTCATTTTTAACAAAGCTCGAAAAATAAAGAGAAAAATCATGCTTTGTGGTCAAGTCATTCTTTGAATAAATCTGCACGACTAATCTGTTCATCAGTTGTATTTCCTGTTCAGAACAACATCAAATGGATTAAAAATAATTGTTTCATGATAAAAACATAATAAAAACTATAGTCATAGCAATAAATTTAACTTTCAAACAATTAATTTACTATGAAAAATAGTTTCACTATTCATTTTTACCATTCCATAGTTACCATTTGTGTTTTGGAGCTTTGAACCTGATGTTGCCCCCGAAATTCAGCGGTCGATTACATGCAATTAGTAAGAATTTTTTGAATGCCCCCTGCAAAAGTAGGTGCCCCCCAAGCTTCATTTCATTCATCTGGTTACTAATAGCTGGATGGAATGAAGTTTGATTATAGGGGAGGATTTGTTTCATTTTTTAATGAGCTTGACACTGGAAAAGAACTATTCTCATGGCCTATTTCATTTTTTAACGAGGTTGACACAGTAAAAGAAATTTCCTCAAAGGCACTTGTTTCATTTTTTAATGAGGTCGACACAAGAAAAAAGAACTATCCTCATAACTCTATTTCATTTTTTTTTAACAAGGTTGATACAGAAAAAAAGGAACTATCCTCATAACCTATTTCATTTTTTAACGAGGTTGACACAGGAAAAGAACCATCCTCATCACCTGTTTCATTTTTTAATGAGGTTGACACAGGAAAAGAAAACCATCCTCATGGGAACCTATTTCATTTATCGAGGTTGACACAAGAAAAGAACTATCCTCAACACCTGTTTCATTTTTTAACAAGGTTGACATAGGAAAAAAGAACCATCCTCATCATGCATTTGGACTAGTGAGTGTGTGCTGGAAAAGACGTAGTCTAACGGAGTCATCAATTAAGTAGTTTGATGAATACCACAAATGATAAGTTATAGCATGTGTTTTCGGGTCTTCTCCAGGGTTTTCATTGAATTTTGGAATTTTCGAGGGTAACATATGTGGTATCACCAGCCACCAAGGAGAGGAACCCGATAGGATTCTAGATGATGACATGGGTGAAGTCAATGGACAAAAAATCAAATATGAAGCAACAACAAATGTTGTCACAGCTGAAATAGATGGTTCAGTCTAGGATTTTATCTCAGCCATGGTCAAATGACCCAATGTATACCCTATAGAATCTGCGGGAACTGAAAGTGAAACAAGATCAGCAAAAGCAGAGGAAGGTGATTGAGGAAAAGACTCGTACATGTAAAGCTCCTACCAAAAATGAGTTGGAGTTAAAGGTGTCTCGTCTTGTGGTATCTCTGGTATTTCTCTGGTCTACGAAACCAGAGATTCTGGGTTCGATACCCAGCGGAGTTGCCAGTTTGTTGGGCCAAAATTGTAATCTACGGATAAACTATGCTTCCCTAGGCAGGTGTTAGCCTAGAACAACAAGTGAAAGACTATACTACTGTTTCTCCTAACTTAGAAAAGATACACAAAGAGGATTGGATGCTTACTTGTTTCAGTCGCTTCCAAATGACTCCTTTCTATCACTTCCACTACAACTTCAAATTCAAGCGGTTTCAAATAGATGAATGCTTCCTGCAAGAAAGAACACTAAAACAGCAGAAGATGTAATAATATAGATATCTATTCAAGCTATTTAGCTAAATCAGTTAAGCATAAACTACATTCATCAACCATGATCTTGCAATATGGAAAATCAAAGTAAACATAGATGCATGTAGGGAAAAACAAGAAGTACTCTTTATTGATGATAGAAGGAGAGGTTACAACCTAGTGATTGATTTGAAGTGACCTTCCAGCAGAGTTCCCAAGTCTCATCACAACATAAATCTCTCTAGTAGCAGCTCCAAAAATCAAAATCTCTATTGAAAATTCTCCAGCATTTCCCTACTCAAATTCTTCCTTCCAAACACTTAGATCTGTGTTCAATTTATAGATGAACTGTAGGTTTTTTTGTAATCAATAACATTCCAAAAATAGGCAAGACATGTTTCCATTCATGTAGATGTCAAATGGACACTTGGATCCGAAGCTTGACACATGTGAACCCTTCTAGAAGACACTGGCCAAGTGGAGATTCTGAAACAATGAGAATTTCACTCCCAATGTGACCAAAGCACTTTTGAATTTTGGGAAGTGCTTTGCAGAGCAGCCTTGAATGGGGCTACCTGCATATGCAACGCACTTAGGCCCCTTAGAGCCTGCATTGGTGAGCTCCCACATGTTTAATAATAAGCTTCAAACCATGGAAAGTCCTTGCTTGATGAAAGTCTTTGTTTGATTCATGTTGTTTTCCTGTCTTAGGGCATATAGCAACTGAGATGATAGGGACTGATAGACCCTTTGATCATTGGTCCTAGAGATGATGCCCAGTTAACCAGGTCATTGGGAATGGTGCCCAAATTGACCCATAACATTCTCCTTTGCAAATAACGCAGTCTAGGGAGAGGAACTGTGCTATAGGCTCTGAGAATGATTTGTCCTGCTGCCAAGGTCTGTATCTGAAGCTCAATCAGCTAATGCACTCTTCCAGGATGTTAAAAGGCACACTCATTGATACGATGTAATGTTCCTCTTTTGGAATAGCTAGCAGTCCATGGATGGAAAACGCATTTTCTAGAAATGGAGGCAGTAGGATTTGATACCAAGACCTGGATCCCTTAAACCAATGTGTCTAAGACCAAAATCCAAGAAATGGGATCAAAGAAATCCTCCTAGGGTGTTGAGGCAAGCCTCCCACACCTAGTTCCCTTCAGGAATTGCCCAGTGAAAGGGTTGCAGCAATACATGCACAAGACTTGGAGCATAAACGTTATTCAAACACACCATTAGAATAGCAGTGACATTTATATCATAGGAATGTAAATGAAATCCTTGGCCATCTCATTAGATAATATCAGTAGCAAATGAATACAAGATCATGAGGGATATGTTACTCAAGACAAGCAAAACCCTGCCTCAATTTACTGCTACATAAGTATACCCAAGCTAAGATTGCACAGTTATATGAAGGTACTGCAACATATATAATGGAAATATAATGATATATCATTGATAGCTCAAGAAATAAGGGGGAGAAAGCTCTCAACCCCTAAAAACACTGATACAACAACCCTTAGAAGGATTGGCTACAATATATGTACAAAATGGGAAAATACAATAATGTCGGAGTTGCTGGGTAGCAGCAGCAACTCATACAAAAAATAGAAGGAGATGGCTGAATATGATCTAAAATCTAAAATAGCCTCCCCCAATGGAAGTCTAAAGTGAAATACTAATCCCTTCACCCTAGATTTCCCCTCCAATCAATCTTGCAGTCTCTCATTGCAAATACACCATGAGAATAACGCAGTCTAGGAGAGATACTGTGCTGTATGTGAGCTGGAAAACATTGGCCTGATGCCAAGAAATGAAAATATGCCCAAGAACACTCCTCAATGATCTCCCAATGAAATTGATATCCCCTCCTCTGAAAATAAATCTGCAGAGTGATGTAGTGGAACTGTCCCCAGCAACACCCAGCAACACAACCCAGTCACCAATGGAGACTGCGTTGTAGCTAAATGGAATGCTTTGGCCTCAAGCCTGGATATGCGGAATAATGAAGCACAATCCCTCAAGAGGTATCTCGAGAAGGAGAGGAAATCCTAAACAGGAATTCCCTTAGCAACTCTTGCTAAACAACAAGATGATGCTCCAAGTCTAAACAAACATGGAAATCTATAATCCATAACATGAGAAACAATGGTTGCCTTGCCCTCCTCTTATACAATTGTGAGCTCCCTCTCCATGGGCCCCACTCATTAGGGTTTTCCTTCTCAGGGAATCTTCCCTCCTCTTTCTCTGCGCTATCCCACAATGTGCTCTCCACCTCATGCTATTGCGATGTTTGACTTGGTCAAACCTAACCTAGTCATCCTGCAAAAGTCCCTTTTCACACATGGAGGTGTGAAATCAAGCTCCAAAAGTGATCCCCCTTCATGGTAAGAGGATTTTTATTCCCTATTCATGAAATTAATGGGTCTCCTACCCATTTTATTTATCTCCTATGTGAAAATAGCAAAAATTGATGTTCCATAAAAATTGGGAACATTACAGTCCTCCCCTCTCAAAGATTGCTTGTCCTCAAGCAAGTGCAAGGATAGATTGATAAATTTTCCCTTACTCTCCCTGTAGCATCCATGCATGATGAAATCCTCTGAGAAAAGGATGCCATATCATCGATCAAGTGTCCAAGTTGTCCCTCCAACATATGCAACCCAGCTTTTGGTGAATATCCCCAAATAGTTGTCATGTAGAAACAAGTATCCATGAAGGAAAAAATGGGCTCTCTAAGGGTCTCATTGAGGCATGATATCTGATATATAATGGGACTCATCATCCCCACATGAATCTCCCATCCCCAAGAAATCATCCATACAACATAAGTTGCCTTCCAATGTGGTAACTCACAGAAATCTCCCTCCACCTTGAGCTCCAGGAATGAAGGTGGGCTGCAAATATGAATATGGAAAGCCACATAGCTTCCCCCATGCTATCCTTCTCTCCACTTGTGATAAGTGCAGAGTGTGTGCTGATCATGGGCTACAAAAATATTGCCCTCAAGTGGCAAAATGAAGAGCAATCCTCCAAGGATCTCTCCTCCAACAGTGATAATCTGGCTGGCCCAATACATCTCATCCATGATGAGTAGGACATTATCATCATGGAATACCCCAATGACATGTTTTCTATAGGTTATACCATGTGTAGAAAGGTACAAACAATGTCTCATAGGGCTACAATGCAATCTCATCCACTGCAGCATCAGAAAATAACATGGCAAGCATTGTGTAGAAAATATCACCTCGACTACTAAATAGTAAATAGATGAGTGAATCAGCGATACAAAATCAAATACATGCCCATATACATACAATTGATGGATATCATCATCAAATCCATGGCCCACCTCAAAAGAAGGCAAGTAGGTGGATGTGGTGGCCATGTCTCCCCTCATGTTCCCACTAGAACATGCAATGCATAAACTATGGGGATCATCTCCCCTCAAAGACACATTCAACTCATGTGTCAATTCACCAATCATGCTCCCAATAATAGTATGGACAATATCAGCAAATGGAAACATGCTCCTCATCAAAATGGAGGAAGTACTGAAGGTTCTACATGATGCTTGATGGTACCAACAGTCTCCCCAGTAGCAACAGCACAGTTTTTCAAACTGCTTCTTCAGAATTTTACATGGAAAAATGTTTCTTAATACATGGTCAAGTACATGAATTTTTTGAACATACATGTAATGAGAAAACCTTTGCCCAAGGCCACATAAAATATGGTTGTCTCCATCATATGGTTTGGACCAACCTTGCTCATGGAGCAACATGAAAAATCTACCCCTTTGAGGAGCCATGCACTGCAACATAATGATAAGAGTATGCAAATTAGAAAATGAAAATACAAGGCTCTTACCATAGGCTAGAATTAAAATCATAGATGGATCCATGTGGGTGATCCTGCTCCCAAGTGACAACGCTATGAGCTCATGCAAAAAGGCTCCTGTCCATGCCAATCTCTGTCTCTTGACATGCTCTTTGTCAAGCACACTCCAGCTGATGTTGCTGCAAATGTGAAGCTTTTCCCAAGATGGAAATGCCTCCCGATCATTCCAAGCCAAGGAGTAATCCCTTTGCACTATGAGAGTGCCCTCCTCTACTCCTGCAACACCATACATCATATGAGAGCAAGTATTCTTGTGCTCTCTCCAAGATAGTCCAAGCAACCCAAGTGCTTGCTGCCTCCTCATGCTCACATCATGTACCTCATGTGATGAAGGTACCATGACTGATATATATGCCATATCAGCTCCATGTATCCCTACTCTCTGTTGCTCAATGATGCAAACATCCTGCCACCTCTCCCCTACTCCCATCCTCCTGGAAAAAGGGTACTCCAAGTGATGGCCAAACTCCTTCAAGAGGAGCCAACACAACCAAGCCTCTTGCTGCCCGGTATCATGTATTTTCGAGTGGAAAATGAGCCTCTTTCTCCTCATCCACACCCACTCAGCTCCTTGTGGATGTCTTCTCCTTCTTCCTTCTTTGGTACTCCTCCCATGAGGGCTACCATCCTCCCAAACCAAATCACCTCTCTTGCATTCCATGGAAGATTGGAATGCAGCTCCTTGGAGACCTCCTAAAGGAGACCTCTCAACCATGACTATATTGAACCCATGAGTATCCAAATGTGATGGAGTTAACCTCTCCTTTCCATCAATGTTTAGCAGCGCTGTCAATTCCTCCCATAGAGTAGCAGTTGTTTCATCCTCCGGTTCAAAATTTGTTTCATTGTTTTTCATGGAGGTGTAATGGTTTGTTTCATCCTCCAATGGTTCACATCCCAACCTCAAGGGCTGAATGAGACTCATCAATAGTGCATGTGGATGAGGGTCCATCTCCTCTTTGAACCCATTGCACAGCGCAGTGCAATCATGGTGCTCTAAAATAGCAAAGTGTATAGATCCTTGGACCTCTACATGTGAGTTTCCACATTCTCTTAAATTGTTTGCTGAAATGAAAAGTGGAACTTCACTCATACCTTGGTGGATCTTGGGATCTTCTTGTGTGGCTGCAGTAGTTGTCTCCTCCAATGAAATGGCAGCCTCCTCCATATATGTAAAAGTTTTCCCTCCCAAAGTTGTGACAACGTTGGTGCAATTCTCCTCCCATGGTGGAATGGCTTTCTTTTCCTTTGTCCTCTCTCCATCAAAGGTTTGGATTAACCTTTGAGCAAATTCTGCAAAAGAACTCATCCTTGAATGGACCAAGGATTCGAACCACCAAACATAGGCTTCACCCTCCATGTGTAGCACTACAATCTCTACTTCTTCTTTCTCTGCCACTGGATGTAGCAAGAAAAATGCCTCTAGATTTTTCACCCAAGCTCTAGCTGAAGTGTTCCCATCAAATGTAGACAATAGAAACCTATTGCCTTTGATTTCTCTTTTTCCATAGGGCCTTCTCTCCTCCTTCTGCTCAATAAACTATGGGAACGTTGTAGCTCCCCCGAATGCTGCAGAATGGGATTTATACTCATCCAGGTATTGATTTAGAACCAGATGATCCAAGCACCTCTCATGCTTGCTTTCTTTTTGAGAATAGGAAGTGCATGGACCTTCCTCTTCCTTGGGGAGGCTCTTCTTTGTTCCTAAAATAGATGAGATCAAGCTCATCTTCTGCATCATCTTCTTCTTCTTCTTTCTTGGGCTTAAAGGCCACAGGCTGAGCCAAGAAAGGTGCTCTGATGCCACTGTAATGTTCCTCTTTTGGAATAGCTAGAATTCCATGGCTGGAAAATGCATTCTCCAGAAATGGAGGCAGTAGGATTTGATACCAAGACCTGGATCCCTTATACCAATGTGTCTAAGACCAAAATCCAAGAATTGGGATCAAAGAAATCCTCCTAGGGTGCTGAGGCAAGCCTCCCACACCTAGTTCCCTTCAGGAATTGCCCAGTGAAAGGGCTGCAGCAATACATGCACAAGACTTGGAGCATCAACGTTATTCAAACACACCATTAGAATAACAGTGAAATTTATATCATAGGAATGTAAATGAAATCCCTGGCCATCTCATTAGATAATATCAGCAGCAAATGAATACAAGATCATGAGGGAGATGTTACTCAAGACAAGCAAAAACCTTGCCTCAATTTACTGCTACACAAGTATACCCAAGCTAAGACTGCGCAGTTATATGAAGGTACTGCAACATATATAATGGAAATATAATTATATATCATTGATAGCTCAATAAATAAGGGGTAGCAAGCTCTCAACCCCTAAAAACACTGATACAACAACCCTTAGAAGGATTGGCTACAATATATGTACAAAATGGGAAAATACAATAACGCTGGAGTTGCTGGGTAGCAGGAGCAACTCATACACAAAATAGAAGGAGATGGCTAAATATTATTTTCAATCTGAAATAGCCTCCTCTAATGGAACTCTAAAGTGAAAGGCTGATCCCTTCACCCCAGATTTCCCCTCCAATCAATCTTGCAGTCCCTCACTGCAAATACACCATGAGAATAACGCAGTCTAGGAGAAATAGTGCGTTGTTTGTGAGCTGGAAAACATTGGCCTGATGCCAAGATATGAAAATCTGCCCAAGAACACTCCTAAATGATCTCCCAATGAAATGGAGATCCCCTCCTCTGAAAATAAATCTCCGGAGTGATGTAGTGGAACTATCCCCGGCAACACCCAGCAACACAACCCAGTCACCAATGGAGACTGCGCTGTAGCTAAATGGAATGCTTTGGCCTCAAGCCTGGATATGGGGAATAATGAAGCACAATCCCTCAAGAGGTATATCAAGAAGGAGAGGAAATCATAAACAGGAATTCCCTTAGCAACTCTTGCTAAACAACAAGATGATGCTCCAAGTCTAAACAGATATGGAAATCTATAATCCATAACATGAGAAAAAATGGTTGCCTTTCCCTCCTCTTATGCAATTGTGAGCTCCCTCTCCATGGGCCCCACTCATTAGGGTTTGGCTTCTCAAGGAATCTTCCCTCCTCTTTCTCTTCCTATCCCACAATGTGCTCTCCACCTCATGCTACTGCTTTGTTTAACTTGGTCAAACCTAACCTAATCATCCTACAAAAGTCCCTTTTCACACATGGAGGTGTGAAATCAAGCTCCAAAAGTGATCCCCATTCATGGTAAGAGGATTTTTATTCCCTATTCATGAAATGAATGGGTCTCCTACCCATTTTATTTATCTCCTATGTGAAAATAGCAAAAATTAATGTTCCATAAAAATTGGGAACATTACATAAGAGGCACTAGTAAAATCTAGATCTGAGCAGATCTAGTGTCTTCCACTTGCTACAACTCACAAGGACAACCCAACCCTCAACAGGATCAGCGCTATATGTGTAAGGTGAAGCTTGGCCCAAGCCTGATAGTGGACAAGATGGAACAAGTCTCCTCCAAGAGCTACTCAAGGAAGGAGGTGGGGTTCCTAAACAACAAAACCCAGAGAGGAGTGTCTAAACAGACAATACCTTCAGAAAATAATATCTTCAACAACCCCTTCATGCTGATATCCTCTTCCTTTTATAATATTGGAGTCTTTTCAAACCCTAAACCCCGTCATTAGTTTAGCTCCTTTCACATGTAGAATCTCCTTCTAGAACTGCGTTGTCCCTCAAAGAGGTTGAATGCATCTAGGCTGCGTTGTAGATATGGTCATGGTTGACTTGGTCAAGTGATCAAACTCTTTCACACTTAAGGTGTCTTTATTTTGACTAGCTAGCTTGATTTTCATTCACATTGAGTTGTCTTTATTTAGGCTCCACTCTTTGAGAATAAATGTTGTTGACTTGGTCAAACTTGACCTTGTCCACATAGTTTAGACCTTGTTCACACATGTGGATGCTTGATCTGGTTATTTCATGATCCATTTTAACACTATGAGGGATTTTTATTCATACTTGAGCAATTTATGAGCCTCCTTTCCCATTTATTCATCCATATAGAATTTAAAAGAAAAATTAATATTCTATAATGTTCCAAAAATGGATTTCTCAGCAAAACATGCCTGAAAAACGCATTTTTCAGGAATGTGTGCTTTAGAAATCATTAAAAGTGCTTAGAAACACTTAGAAAACAATTAAAAATGCTGCATAAACCTTTACTCAACTTTTATGGGCATAAAGGTGGGGAAAAGTGAGGATTTTGGCCCTAAAATAGGTGTATAAGAAAATATGTGTAAATGGAAGGGTCAAGGTTCTGGAATATGTTATATTAGGTCAAGAGGGATCTACATGTCGAATTTCAGAAAAATAAAATGCATTTTTCTAAGTTAAACAGTTCCTTCTTCCCGACTAGTCAAGAAAAACCTTGATTTCCCATGACTTGGAAGATGCAAAAATTTACTGAATCAAGGGCAGCGTATTTTCTGAAGGTATAAGATGTAAAAAAGTATTAAAAATCATAGAATGAGTTTATTAATAGGGCATAGGCATTAAGCAAGGTTAAACAACATTTTTACATAGAAAATTCCTCAAGATTGAGGTGTTGCAAGACAAGAGAATGACCCAGAAACCCTTCAGCATTATTTTCAGGAGGCTGAAGCTTATTTTTATTTTATTACAGATCTTCAACTGATAAATACATGAAAACAGAGATCTATAATGAAACAAAATTCCCAAAAGGCTCTTTATTACATTCCCCTTGGGGATTTCAGCAATACATGAAAATGCCAGAGAAGATCTGAGTTTTACTGCAGCAGATCTGCAGAATGATTAAGAATTTCTGAAGTAAAAACTTCAATGAATATATCAGACCTGAAATATACATGGATTGGTTGGCCAATCCATGGATCTCCCTTAATGCAAGGAGGCTTCCTTCACATCAGAGATCTAGCTCCAAAATGATGCCAAAAACCCTGCAACACTACTCCTTCAGCAATAATGCAGATCTAGGGAAGGAACTGCGCAGTATAGCATGAAAAACATATTGGCCTGATGCCAAGATCTGAAATGAGGCTCCAATCTTCCAATACAGCCCTTCAATGGATTAGAACCCTCCCCCACCGAAAAGAAGTACTGAAATGATCTAGATCTGAAAATATATAAACTCCACTTGCTGCAGCTTACAAAAGCAATCAAACCCTCAACAGGATATGCATTGCAGTTGGAAGTATAAGCTTGGCCAAATACTGGATAGTGGATCAATGCAGCACATCCTCCTCCAAAGAGCTACTCCATGGAAGGAGAGAGGATTCCTAAACAAGAAACCCTCTTCCCTTTGGCTAAACAGCCAAGAGAACTCGAGTTGCCCAAGCAACCTCAAATTCGAAATATCATCAACAACATTTTCATGAGCCCTCTCCTTCCCTTTTATAAAATGAGGAAGTGAAAAACCCTAAACCACTTCACTTGAACTAGCCCCTTTCACATTTAGAAGATTCTTCTAGAACTACGCAGATCACTTAGGAGGTTCAATGCACCTGGACTGTCTTGTGATTTGGTCCTGTTGACCCAGTCAAATAACTCAGCCCTGTTCATACACAAGTGGTTTTTATGCAACCAGCTCATATTAAATCTTGTTCACTTTGAGCATGTATTTATTTTTAGATCTAAGGAGTGTTTCATGTCCTCCATTAGTCTATTATTCATAATCATGAAAAATAAAACAAAATTCTAATGTTCCAATTAGCTTAGCTAATTTAGGAACATTACAGTCCTCCCCTCCCAAATGTTGCTTGTCCTCAAGCAACTGCAAGGATAGAACTAAAAAATGTCTCCTCCTCCTACTGTAGCATCCCCATACGATGAACTCCTCCTAATAATGAGATGTTGTGTCAACAATGAATCTCCATATTGCCCCTCCCAAGCATGCAAGTTAGCTGAATAGCTATCATCATGAAATAGTCAAATACTCAAGAAGGCAATAGGGTGCTACCTAGAGGCTCCCTTGAGGCATAGAATCTGAATTTTATTGGGAAATAACATCCCCCATGTGAGTTCTCCACCCTCAAGCAATCATCCCCCCAAAAATGAGTCACCTCATGACATGGCAACTCCATGAAAATGTTCCTCCACCTTGAGCTCCTATAAAATAGGTGGGCTGAAAATCTGCACATGGTAGACAAGATGGCCTACCCCACGCTATTCTCCTCTCCACTTAAGATAAGTGTAGAGTGCAAACTGATATTGGGCTACAAGGACATTTCCCTCAAGTGGCATCATGAGGATTAGATCTGCAAAGATCCTCCCTCTAACGCTGTAAAACAAGTCAGCCCAAAATGTCTCATATGTGATGGATAGAAGAGTATCACCATGAGATACTCCATCACACACATGGCTCACCTCCAAAATAAACAAGTGTTTGGCTATGGTGGCCACAATTTCTCCCATGTTCCCATTAGAACATGTGCTGCAGAAAATGTGGGAATCTCCTTCCCAAAAGGACACACTCATCTCATGTGTCTCTTTCTCAATCATGCTCTCAAAAGACATAATGGAAATATCAGCAAAGGAAACATGATCATCATCATAATGAGGGAAATACTGACGGTTATATGTGATGCAAGAGATTACCAACAGTCCCCCAAATCCTCATAGCACAGTATTCTCAACTAGTGCTTAAGAAGAGTATATGGCAAATTTCCTCCTGTGACATGGTTAATCATATGAATAAAGAATCCACATGTATGGAAAACATCTTTGCCCAAGGCCACATAATAGATGGCTATATCCATCATGCAATTTGGCCCAATGAAGTTCATGGAGCTCAATAAATAGCTTGCCCTCTTGTGGAGCAATGCATTGCCAAGATATGGTAAGAGGATACAAGCAAAATCTCTCACCATATGTTGGAAGCAGGAAGATACATGGACTCATGAGTGAATCCTCAATAATAATTTGGCACACTCCCATGAAGAGAAATGAACTAAGCTCTGCATTCAAATCCTCTTCTCCATGTTTGGAAACCCAAGACAAGAAGAATAAATCATCTTCCTCACCTCCTCTTTTCTCACCAAGTGCATTGAATGAGAAGTGATCCTGGGAATACTCCATCAATAAATCCCAGCTCCATAGTGACAACGTTGTTGGCCTATGTAAATAGGCTCCCATCAACAAACAGCTCCAATATTTGACATGCAGAATGTCAAAGGCATCTCCCATAATGTTGCTACAAATGAGAAGTCCTCCCCATGAAGAAAGTCCTTCTGAAACATCTAAGACCAAGGAGTGACCCCTTTGCACTATGATAGTGCCATCTTCTACTCCTGCAACATCATGAAAACTATGAGAGAAAATCTTCTCTTGCTCTCTCAAGAACATCCCAAGCAACAAAACCCCTTGCTGCTTTCTCATACTTCAATCATCCCATCCATGTAGTGACAACATGGTGCTTGACATGAAAAATGTTATGCCAACACAATGTTCCCATACTCTTTGCTGCTCCATGATGCAAGTATCCTGTCACATACCCTTAGAAAGAGTGTGATGATCAACTCTTCCAAGATAAGCCAGTGTATCCAAGCCTCCTGCTGCCTGGTATCAAAAATCCCCAAGTGGCTTCCTAGCCTCTTGCTCTCCATCCTCATTCTTGGTACACCTCCCATGAGGGCTACCATCATCCCAAATCAGATCTCTGCATTTCATGGGATCTTTAAATGCAATCTTCCTGAGGATCAATTTTACCCTATGAGGATCCAAATAGGTGGTAGGCAAAAACCTCCCATCATGATGTGCATGGCTCAATAAATGTCCAACACAGTCGTGAGAGATGTTATCCATCCGAAGATGTCCCCCATCTGCTATCTACTCCTATGAGAAGGGAATATCCTCCTCAAACTGTTGAATAACTTTTCACTCCATGATGTGCTGAAGTGCACCTCCAATGAATTCTTCTCATGACGTCTATGCCTCATGCATGACCTTCCAAAACCCAAGGGCCTTGAATTTGCTGCAAGTAGAAGTTTCTCTTTGAGCAAGGGTGTGCTCATTGAGAAAGATTCATCTGGAAGGGAGAAAGGGTTTCTCACTCCAAGATGTCTACCATCTATCATTCCATCCTTTATTGCTTCATGAATGAAGCTTCCATATGAATTCTCTAATGAAATGTGGTTCCTCTCTTCTCCCTCACTACTTTGGCACAGCGCAGTGCAACTTGTTGCTCTAAATCAGCAGCATGCAAAGATGTAGATCTTCTTCATACAATGTGCTGAAATGATAATAGATGAATCTTTAATCATACCTCGGTGAGATGTAGAAGCAAGAGCTTCTTCTGCAACTATGTATTCTTCTTTCATTATTGAACATGAAGGCTACTCTTCCAAGGTTGTGCCAGCGCTGGTACAAGTCTCCACCTTCTCAATCCCCTTGAGAGCTTCTTCAATGCCCTTCATTCTCTCAAGTGGTGGAGCCATGCTTTGATTTTTCTATGTATATCTCTCCTTATTTGTGAGGATAGGAAGTTCATGGACCTTCCTCTCCTTCTTGAAACCTTTTGCAAGTCTCACTGCAACTTTCTGCTTCTTGAAACCCTCTAGGAGTTTCATTTTCTTCCTCCTTTCTTCTGTCTAACCTCTTTGAAGAGGCTCTTCCTGGATCTGAAATATGATGAGGTAAAACTCATCTCCTTCAGATTTCTGATATCTGTCTCTTCTCTCCTCTAATACTGCTACAAAGTTCCCTCTTCAGGAGTATCAAGATTCTATTCCAGATATTGACTGCAGGGGCATTTACTAGATATGTCACCTTTGAGAAAAGGATGAGATCCAAAGGCTACCTGGCCATCTGCAGACTCTGTCTATATAGCTTGAAATATTCTTTCTTCATGGATTCAGAACTTTGTCTTGAAGCCACAGGCTGAGCCAAAGATCATGCTCTGATACCACTGTAATGTTCCAAAAATGGATTTCTCAACAAAACATGCCTGAAAAACGCATTTTTCAAGAATGTGTACTTCAGCTATCATAAAATTTGTTTGGAAACACTAATCAAACAATTACAAATTCTTCAGAAACCTTTACTCAGCTTTTATGGGCAGAAAGGTGGGGAAAAGTGAGGATTTTGGCCCTAAAATAGGTGTATAAGAAAATCTGCGTAAAATTAAGGGTCAAGGTTCTGTAATATGTTATATTAAGTCAATAGGGATCTACATGTATAATTTCAGCAAAAAAAAAATGCGTTTTTCTAAGTTAAACAGTTCCTCCTTCCCTACTAGTCAAGAAAAACCCTGTTTTCACATGACTTGGAAGATCCAAAAATTTACTGAAGCAAGGGAAGCGTATTTTCTGAAGTTATAAGATGTAAAATAGTATTAAAAATCATAGAATGAGTTTAGGAATAGGGAATATGCATTAAGCAAGGTTAAACAACAGTTTTACATAGAAAATTTCTCAAGATTGAGGTGCTGCAAGACAAGAGAATGACCCAGAAACCATTTAGCGTTATTTTCAAGAGGCTGAAGATTATTTTTATTATATTACAGATTTTCAAATGATAAATACATGAAAGCAGAGATCTATAATGAAACAAAATTCCCAAAGGGCTCTTTATTACATGAAAATGTCGGAGCAGATCCGAATTTTACTGTAGAATGATTTAGAAATTCTGAAGCAAAAAATTCAGTGAGTGTTTCATATCTGAAATAGACATGGATTGGTTGGCCAATCCATGGATCACCCTTGATGCAAGGAGGCTTCCTTCACATCAGAGATCTAGCTCCAAAATGATGCCAAAAACCCTGCAACATTGCTCCCTTAGCAATAATGCAGTTCTAGGGAGGGAACTGTGTATTATAGAATGAAAAAAATATTGGCCTGATTCCAAGATCTGAAATGAGGCTCCAATCTTCCAATATAGCCCTTTAATGGATTAGAATCCTCCTCCACTGAAAAGAAGTACTGAAATGATCTAGATCTAAAAAGACCTAAACTCCACTTGCTGCAGCTTACAAAAGCAATCAAACCCTCAACAGGATCTGCATTGCATTTGGAATTAGAAGCTTGGCCAAATGCTAGATAGTCGATCAATGTAGCACATCCTCCTCCAAAGAGCTACTCCATGGAAGGAGATAGGATTCCTAAATAGGAAACCCTCTTCCCTTTGGCTAACCAGCCAAGAGAACTCGAGTTGCTCAAGAAACTTCTAAAATCATCAACAACCTTTTCATGAGCCCTCTCCTTCCCTTTTATAAAATGAGGAAGTGAAAAACCCTAAACCTCTTCACTTGAATTAGCCCCTTTCACATTTAGAAGATCCTTCTAGAACTGCGCAGATCGCTTAGGAGGTTCAATGCACCTGGAATGTCTTGTGATTTGGCCCTGTTGACTCAGTCAATAACTCTGCCCTGTTCATACACAAGTGGTTTTTATGCAACCAGCTCATATTTAATCCTGGTCCCATTGAGCATGTATTTATTTTTAGATCTAAGGAGTGTTTCATGTCCTCCATTAGTCTATTATTCATAATCATGAAAAATAAAACAAAATTCTAATGTTCCAATTAGCTCAGCTAATTTAGGAACATTACAGAGAATGGAAATAGGGCCATGCTAGATGAAAAATTGGTGAGTTGAGCTTGGCTTTGGAAGATATGGTCAGTGTAGAACATGTCAATGAGGTCGCTCAAGCTTACGAGTGATCACTAGGTATATTAGAAGCTCCAGCCTTGTTGGAAACCATTGCGAATCATTTGGGAGACATCCAAAACAACCCAGAAATTATGGTAGAGAACCATTATGAAGACTGGAATGAATTGGTAGTGTACTTTAATGACATACAATTTTGCCTCAATGAGACTCTGGAGCTTCTAAATAGTATCTACAAAACTAGAGGCAACTCAATGTCCTCCTCCATGATTTGGAGGCCTGAGTGGCACACATCAAATTCCATATGCATGAACAAGTCAACTTCCCTATAGGACCCCCTCGACTTCTGCTTCATTTCCCTCCGTGACATTATTATCTCGATTTCTTGGTAATTTTTGTTATCATTTTTCAATGTAAGGCTAGTAAGCCTATCAGAAATAATGGTTATCTGGTTGCATCTTTTTTTATCTTTGGCACCCTTTTCTCTCCCCTTTGTCTTTCGTGAAGCTAAGAGGGCCATGTGGCCTATTTTCATAAGCTGGATTTGACTGATTATAATATAATGCAATACTTTTGACCAAAGGATAACATATATATATATATATATATATATATATATATATATATATATATATATATATATATAGGTGTTTTATTTATAAACTCAAACTGATTTACTATTTTAACACAACCAGGGTGGTTATTAAATCAAGTTGGTAAATGTGATGACATCAATCCATAATTTGTATCAAAACATCTACTTCATCACATATTTAGAAGTTATGAAAACAAAATTATCATAAAAAATTATACTATAACTTTATTTAAAATAATATAAATTATTATTATTATTATTATTATTATTATTAATTAAGAAAAGAATTAATATATAAGTTAACATAAGTACATTTTAATAAAACATGTAACAAGATTTTTTATGACATAGATTCACTCCATTTTATTTGAAAATACATAAACTAGAAATAATATTTTTTGTAATGACATGGACTAGTACAATGACCTATCAATACCATGTGACCAAAAATTCATCACTCATTTCATATCAAACTTGTGATAAAATAAGATGATTGAATTGATAAATAAAATCTTACTAGTCAGCTCCACGAAAGAGAGTCTGAACGAGGAGATTCTGGCTCTGGATAATGCTCTACATTGTCAATACACTTCAAGGATTATATAACATTGAAGGTTTTAGGGAAGTTAGAACCATATCCTAAGAAATAGAAACTAATTCCTATCCTAAGGTCTCATGAACAAACTCACACTATTATAGGATTCTCCATTATCTTCAACACTCCCCCTTAATGGAGAAGGGGTTCAAAAATATGCCTAACATCTCCCTAAACATTCCAAACTTAATTTTTCCAGGAGGCTTGGTGAAAATGTTAGAAACATTATCACTAATTTTACAATATACAAGATGGATTTCTTTTGTTTGAACTTACTCCCCGAGAAAGTGGAATTGTGTATCAATGTGTTTAGCATTCTTGTGAAACACCAGATTATTAGAAAGTTTGATTGAACTCTGGTTGTCACATCTGATTGTTGTTTCATCTCTCTATTCTTACACGACATCCTGGAGAAGTCTCTGCAACCAAACTGCCTCACATGTGCTACACACATAGCTTGATACACTACTTTTGCTGAAGACAATGAAACTGTGTTATGTTTCTTACTGCTCCATGTAATCACCCTATATCCAATGTTAAATGCATAGCGTGTTATGGATCTCTGGTCATCTACGTTTTCAACCCAGTTTGAATCTGTAAACGATGTCAAACTAACATAATAAGAATTAGTATAAATAATACCATAATCTACAATTCCTTGTAGATACCTTAAAACACCTTTCGCTACATTTCAATGAATCTCAAGTGGTTTGGACATGTATTGACTTAGCACATTGACTGCATAAGACAAAATTGGTCTAGTAGTAGTTAGGTAGATTAAACTCCCAACCAGTTGTCTATAAAGTGTCACATCTGCCTCCTTAGAGCCATCCTCACTCTGAAGTTTAATGTTCTGTTGTAGTCGTACTGTTGCATCCTTGCACTGATCCATCCTGAATCTTCCTAGAAGACCTCTGACATAATTACCCTAGGACAAAAAATTTTGTCCTCAAACTCTCTAGATCTCGAGACCCAAACAATATCTTAATTCACCAATGTATTTCATTTCGAACACTTGTGACATTTGCTGCTTGATTTATTTGATTAGATCAACAACATTCTCCTGTAATAATTAGATTATATACATAAAAATAAATCAACACTATGTGCCCCTTTTCATCTTTCATATTATATAAATTAGGGTTGTTTTTACTTCTATTGTAACTGTGTTGTGGAATAAATGAATCAATATTTTCATACCATGACCTGGGTGCTTGTTTCAACCCATACAAAGCTTTCTTTAATATTGAAAACTAAATGTTCTTTCAATTTATACACAAACCCCTCATTTTACTGTAATTAAACCTCCTCTTTCAATTCCCCATTTAAAAATGTATATCTTACATCTAGTTGGTGAATCATCCAATGTTTCTTAGTAGCTAAAGCAATCATCATTCTGATAGTATTTAGTTTAGCTACGAGGGTGAAGGTTTATTCATAGTCAATACCTTCTTTTTGTGAATAACCTTTTTCTACCAATTTAGCTTTTAATTTATATATGGTTCCATCTGCATTAATATTTGGTTTATAAAACCATTTACAAAATATGGTTTTTTCCCTTCGGGAAGTTCAACAAACTCCCAAGTGTTATTTTTAATAATAGATTCATATTCCCGTTCCATAGTTGTTTTCCATTCAATAAATTGATTTTCTTCTCTATAAATAGAAGGTTCAACAACATTCATCATAATATTTATAAACGCATTTTCCCTGTATCTAGTAGGAAATTGATTCTGCCTACCTAAGCTTCTAAGTGTTGGAGTAGCTTCCAACTCATTTTGAATTTCCTTTAACGGACTCATCTTGATTTCTGTATTTGAATTCTCTACTTCTGCATTTTTTTGTTGATCATGGTTGTAACCTATTTCTTCACTTCCACCAAAAACAAAATATCCCATTCCTCATTACGCTTATCAGATTCATCATGAACCTACTCATGCAACATGACATCTTTACTAACAAAATTCTTGTGAGTAGAGGGATTAAATAATCTATAAGATTTAAATTGTGAGAATTACCCTAAAAAGGTACATCTGATGGCTTTTGAATCTAGTTTTATTTTTTCTTCCTTTGGAATGTAGGCAAATGCTTTAGACCCAAATACTCGTAAATGTTTTACTACAGGCTTGAATCCTTATAATGCTTAAAAATGATTTTTAAACAAGAGAATTCTTGTAGGACTCCTATTTTTTAAATAAACAGTTGTATTCAATGCTTCAGCCCAAAAACCATTCGAAATATCCTTGAATTTCAACATGCTCCTAGCACACTCCACCAATGTTCTCTTCTTTCTTTCTGCTACTTTGTTCTACTAAGGAGTATGGGGTACGGTGAACTACTGTAATATCCCATGGTCTTTAGAATACTTGGTAAGTTCCTCCTTCCTGTATTCTCCCCCTTGATCGAAGTGGAGAATATTTATGTGTTTCTATGTTTGCTTTTCAATCATATATCTGAACTGCTTAAAGTATTCAAATGTGTGGCTTTTCTTACTTATGAAATATACCCAAGAAATATTTATGAAGTCATCAAAAAACAATACAAAATATAGTGCACCTCCTAATGAATTTGTTTGCATGGGTCCACATAGGTTTGTGTGCACTAATTCAAGTATGTCTCTCTTTTTATTTTCTACTCTAGCATTGAATTCTTCTCTGTGCATCTTTCCTAATGCAAAAGCATCACAATATTTATGCACATGTTTTAATATATGAAGATCTCTTACCATTTCTTTTTTCTGAAGTAACAACAAGTCGTTGTAGTTGATATGGCCAAGTCTCTGGTGCCATGGCTCTTCTATAGTTAAACTCGATGTTGTGAAAGCTCGATCTAGTGTTGTTATCATATCTAATTTGTACAGACCTCTTGTTCGAATTCTTCAAGCAATAGTCTTCAAGCCATTCAATGGATCTTTAATATAACAATTAGATATTAAAAATTCTACCCTGAGATCCTAATCTGTAATCATGGATACAAAAATTAGATTCTTTGTCACTCCAGGTACATACATTACATTATGAATATATCCAACAATTCCATTAGGTAAAATAACAGAAATTTTCCTACACCCTTTGATCTAATGACTTCTATAATCACCAAGGTATATTTGTGCTCCATTGTTGATTTCTTTAAAATATTTGAACCATTGTATGTTCCCCATCATATGTGTGGATGCTTCTAAATCTACATACCATATGTCTGCATCGACACTCTCATCAAAGTCTGCATGAACAATCTGAAGTCCTGAACATGGTCATCCTTTGCGAAATGACCTGCATGTCTTTTATGCCTCTGTTCTTCATTAAAATTCTTCTTCCTGCACTCCTTAGCCATATGATTGAGTTTTCCGCAATAAAAAAATTTAATTACAGAGTCATTTTTATTTAGATGCATACCTTGAGTTTGATTTGGTATTTTTTGTGGATTTCCTCCATTTTGTTGTGATGGATTTCCTTTCACTTTGAATAATTTCTTCTTTTCCATTAGTGCAAGATCTGCACTCTGGGTTTTAGATTCAATCTTATTTCTTCTTATTACATTAATATTCCTGTCAGTTCCTCAAAGTTTGGGATTTTCTCTCTCGCACTTTTCGTAGTGATTTTAAACATGTGGTAATCATCAGTCATACCATTCATGGTAATCATGACCAAATCTTCATCTACAACTATCTCACTGATATCTATCAATTTTTTCTTCAGATCTTTGATACACGATATGAAAGAAGCAATTGTTTCTTTCTCTCCATCTTTATGGACAGAATCTTGCTCTTCAAGAACATAAAATGATTTGTATTCCTGATCTCATACAAATCCATCAATATTGTCCAGATTTTGCCTGCTGATTTACATTCTCTGATATGTGGTATGATGCAGTCTTTCACTGAAATCTTCAACCAACGTCTTTGCTCTATCTTCTCTCTTCTCCCAATCTAGAACTGATGTTGCTCCCGCTACTAGCTTCGGTTCATCCCCATTTGAAATCGTCCAAGCACTCTGTGCTTCTAGCACAATCTACATCTTGAATTTCCAATTTGAGTAATTGGAGCCATCATGTTTGTTACTCTCATTTAAGTATGCTTCTATTATTTTATTATTCATCTTGAAGGTTCAAAAAAATACTTGATAGGAAAAAAATGATATATCTACTCTAGAGCAATACCAAAGGAAATGTTATGATACAAATCTCCCTGAATTGAGATCATTCGAATAGGTTGCTTTATACATTGTGCGAGAGGATTTCTAATCCTTTACACCAGAAGGATCTGCTTCATATCTCCTCCTTCAATGGCGAGTTTTCAATGAATCCCTTCATCGGTGACCTTTCACTAGATTTCCTCCTTCATCAGTGGTGTCCACTAGCTCAGATATATCTTAAATCTCTTCAGTGCTTAAAAAATTACCTTTCTTCTTAAGCAGATCAGTAATCATCCCTTAAAAAAAAAAAATTTGAAATTTTTTTTTAAGAACCTCATTAAAAAAACTCCACTCATAAAAGGCATCATTACAAAACTCCACTCACAAAAGGAATCATTAAAAATTCCCCTTGAAATAATTAATTCATGTGCTCTTTTAAAACAAATACATGTATGAGAGTATATGAAAAAAATCCTTTGATAAATAAAAAAATGTTTCACGTAAGGGACAAATCACTCTTTAATTCAAATCACTTTTTGAAGGAAAGGCTTTATGTAAGGGAAGACCCTCTTAAATCACAGTAGTCGATAAAGTTTTAAAAAACGAAACTTTCAAAGCTTTTAAAACTTGAATACACTCACTAAGACAGCCAATGTGAAACACGACTGTGTGTTAACCCAGCCTTTGTTCATTTCTCCCACGTTAGTGCCTTAACCATAGGAAATTTCAGGGGTGAATTTCCGCCCATGGGAAAAATTAAAGGGTTTTAAATTTTTATTGGGCATATTTTTTGTATCATAGTATATTATTTCATTATTTAAAATCACCCCAAATTTATTTTATAAAAATATTACTTCTAGAGGCTAGATCTCCTTATTTTAAGGAAGAGGGTAAAAAAAGTAAATTTATATTTCAAATCGCCCCAAATTTATTTTATAAAAAAATTAATTCTAGAGGTTAGCCCACCTTATTTTATGGGGGAGGGGGAATCAAAAAAAATTATATACATCTAAACTCTAAATATATTGGATCAAATCTCCATTCACTCTAAAGAGGTTTGCATCTTAAGAGATTTGATTCCTCTAGGCAAAATAAAAATAATAATAAAATAATATTAAAATAAAAATAATTTCATGATATTTACCCATGGTATTAACACATGGCATGAGAACCCATGGTATTTACCCATGGTATTTATCCATGGTATTCATGTGTAATATAACATATTTAAATAGTAAAACTAAATCAACCTAGATCCATCTTAACTTAGGAGTCTACCAAGCCGAGAGAGATATCAAATAGCTTGTGAGGCAAACCTATTTTCACTGAGTGAAAAAAATTTGAACCCTTTTGAGGTTTGGTGGATCCAAAGGTAAAATGGATTTACACTCGTCACATTTTGTAAGCCTAGATGATGCTTCTAAGTGGGGCAATTTACGTTATGGATTGTGTGAATTTGAATATGATATTTATATAAATACTTGTTTTCTTTATCTAAGTGAGTTATAGCTTAGTGAGAATATTTTAGTTATTTTTTCTATCGATGCTTTAAATAAAAAATCACTCGGAAAATGTTCGACTTCATGGAATATTTTCCTTCCTCCATGGAATTCCTCTAAGACGAGACTCCTTTAACTGAGCCTCATGAGTAGGAGACTCTTCTCTAGGAAAGGATTCATCTTACCTTAAGTTCAAGTGACCTTTACTTTCATTTTAATACCTTTATTGACAATATATTATATCAACACGTTCAACATCATTTTAGCAAAATATTATTGAAATTTAAACTAAAATGTTATATTTTCTAAAAAATAAGTCTAATTAAAAATGAAACTTTGGAAATTTATTTTTAGCAATGGCACATTATTTTTCACTGTAATCTCTTCAAAGTCTAACTGCATTGGCTTCAATATTTGCGAGTATACATTGTGTTTTTTTTTTCAACTTTTAACTTAGATGAAACTCATAAAATGAAATGCTAAAAGTGATATGAAGGGTTATTTAAAAATTATATCAGCATAAAATATTTCTATGATGGGTAGGAGGACCGGTCAAATTTAACCCCTGAGGCCATGGATTTTAAACCTTCGCAATTTACAACCTTAGCAATTTCGGAATAAGTCTAGGTGGTGTTATTAACTTTTTTTTACTTGATTCTTAGTTTATTTTAATTAAGTATGAAAACATTTTCTTGAGAAGTAAATGGTCTCTAGTTATTCTATATATATATTTTTTTAATGAAAATTATGAAAACTTTTCCTTAGAAAATACAAAAATGATGATTCTACATATGTATTTGTTTTTATAAAAATTATGAAATATAATTCTAGATGTTTTTCATTTCTTGAAATGTATCTTTAAATACATACAAAGCTAGATTCTACAATTCCAAAAAAATTACTCAAAAACTAAAAAATTATTTTATCATAAATAACAAAAAAAACAAACAAAAAAATTTATGGATTCAAAATTAAGACATGGGTTACTTTTAATTCAAATAAAATATAACCTCAATCTAACACATAATGTTATCTGAAAACATTTCAAAAATAAAATTAAATATTTTAACCAATTCCACTAAAATTTGTAAGGAAAAGATCTAATACTTTTAACACATAATCTTAATCTTATAAAAAACAAAATAATACAATCACAAAAGAAAAATGAGTTTAAAAAAACTAACCCTATCTGAGATTTTGGCCACTTTTACCTAATTTGATAACCAACAAGGGAGGGAATGCCACATTTTCCTTCCAATAAAAAAACATCCAATACCATCTAAAAGTCCGTTACTAATAATTTTAGTGGTTATTACATTAACAAGCATGACATTTTAAGGAATAATCTTCCAAATCCAACGAGAGCCTTATAATTCATATAGACACATTCTTAAATTTAAAAGAATTACTTGAGAAACATTTCAAGGTTGCATACAAAACTTCCTAGTTACTGTAGGATCAAACGTAGGCATAAACTCAGTAACGAAGTTGTCTAGTTACACAAGAGAGCTAAGTTATTACAGAATCAAATGTAGGCATAAATTTAGTAACGAATTTGTCTAGTTACACAAGAGATCTATGATAATACAGAATCTCTGAATAGCCCCATACTAAATATTCAATGAATGAGGAAAAAATTAGATAGCTTTAATTATCTGAGTCTTCACCACCTTCCTTTTATCTGAATATCTGTAGTATGAAGAGTGAGTTATCCATTACCTCCCTTTATTTTTACGCTTGGTGGCCTTAGGTTCCCATCTGGGTACAGAGGGAACAATTCGAGAAATTCTCCTCTCTTTTCATATTTTGTTGAAATTAATAGTCCCTGCTCATTAAATAAAATGTAACTTAAATAAGAATTTGAGCAATGTATTTGAGAACTTTGAAAAATAGAATATGAACAACGTATTTGAAAATTTTTAAAATTTGTTGTTGAATTGGGAAAATTCATTTTCATATATGTTTGAAATCAATAATAAAAGCGAGGGAATTTGGATGTAAATGTAATATGTAATAACTGAAGAGGAAATGTATGTAAAAAAATAAATTATTTGATTTAACTTTTAATAGTGAAGGCTCATTACAATTATTGAATAGGTTGGAAATCTAATAAAGAAGAACTAGCCTAGCCAATTATTTGACTTGGATTTTCACTTTAATTCTAGTTCTCTCAATATTTTGGTAATCCGATAGATATGAACAAAGCTAATTGTTAACTGTTTAAATTTGTGCATATCCATCAAAATTTCGAGAACATTTCAAAACCTAAAATGAGTTATGCTCAAATCCCTTTGAAAACAGCTTTGATCACATTCCTATTCATTTAACAAAATATTTCCCTATTAATATCGATAATAGAAATTGAGAATCAATAATATACTTACTTTAGATAAAAATTTAGCTATATTCATCGAAGTATCGCAAGTAATGTTGCAGGTTGGGGATGAAAACAAAAAATGCCACAAAATAAGAATTTTTTAGGAAAATAGTTAAAATTTTTGAAAAACATAAGCAAACAATTTAAAGTTTACCAGGGGTTGAAGGGGTGCAGGGTGGCCCCAAAGAGAGCTCTGTGATTTCCTTCTCATATTGAGAATACTCCTGCATGGAAATTTTTTGTTCTTTCCGTCTCTTGTTGTAGTGAGTGCTTTGAAGTCAATACGAACCACTCTTTTCTTCCACATCTTTGTAGGGTTTGAGTAAACTCACAATATCTATGACCTCATCTGGAGTAGGGTTAGTATTGACGCATTTTGCGCATAATTATTCATGAAGCTTCTTATGCTTTTGGGTTGGATTCTTTCAGAATCTTCTTATGCTTTTGGGTTGGTCTCTAGAGAGGCAATATATTTACTTCATTTATTCTCTCTAAACTTCTAGTATGTGGAGATCCAATCTTAAGAAAGCCTGATCAATTTTGTTGTGACAAACTTTGAGATTTGACATCTATGGGTGGAGGTAAGGAACAAGGTGCCATAGTTCTTTATATTACCTTACTGAAAGATAATAAAAACCCCAAATCAACCAAAATTAACTTGCTATTGAATTATATCATATATTCAATATATATAAGAAGATTCAATAGCTACATGAGCGGGAAGTGGACGATTTCAAATGATTTTTTTGGGGCAAAATTATGAATCTGAAATTGGACTCATGATAAATTCATTAATTAATGAGGCTATATGGTAAGAAAATTGTGTATCACTGTACTTCCCTTTCAATTTTTTTTTTCTAGTAACTTGTATAACTAATAAAATGTTTTAAAACATTTTTTTCCTTATTTTAAAATTGATAATTATTGTATTTTTATTTTTTATTTTTTTTCTAGAAATTGGTATAACCATGCAATGTTTTAAAATATTTTTTTCGTATTTTAAAATTCATATTAGTTTTTTTCATTTTAAAATTGATATTAGAGTAAATTATGTAATATTCCCAAATGGGGAAGCAGCAATATATGAACACAAAACTGGAAATAGAAGTGAATAAATCAACACACCATGATATGAGAGAAATGTACAACCATCTTATTAAACATACTAGAAAATAATAGGTACAAGATCTTGAGGACCTATTCACTTAAGAAATACAAAACAAGCCTCTTCTAAGAAAATATGTCAATGCATGTAAAAATACTTCCATACAAGTGCCATGAGCCATGAGAGCACAGTTTTAGGGCACAACTACTAAAGAAATAATATATCAATATATATATGTTGTTATATAGCTCAAAAAATGTCGAGAATAGAGATATAGGCGCCCAAGCACACTTCCAAGATAACCCAAGAAGGGTTTCTTGAAATATACAAAAATGAAGAAATACAAATATGGCCCTATGGATGAATAATCTTTGCAAGTGGATAGATGATAGGAGGTTGATGATTTGATTTGGAAATGTATGAGAACTCCTCCTATTGATTCTCCAAATAAAATCATCATCCCCTCACCGAGAATCCATCTCCCCAACTAGGCCTCCAAACCCTTCACTGCAACTACACCTACAAATAACGCAGTTCCTTCAGAAAAATACACTGTACTTGATAGCAACATCTTAGCCTGATGATGGATGATGAAATAAATCTCATGGTTTCTCCTTTCTGGTCACCCAATAGAAAGAAACCTTCCTCCATCTGAAAATAAGCAAGGAAGTTACCCAAATCAACTCTCAATTGCTTCCCCCTACAACACAACACAATACACTGCAGAAACTGCACTATACAACAAAGATGTAGCTTGGCCTGATGCTAGATAGTGGAAAATGTAGTGCAGTACTCTCCAAAGAGGCGTCTCAAGGAATGAGTTGGGATTCCCGCTCGGGAACACCCTGTGCTAAACAACACTGTAATCTTAGCTAAACAACTGAAGGGAGAAAGAAGTCTAAACAAACATATGAAAATAATAATCAAAACATAAGCCCCTATGGCTGCCATCCTATTCCTTATATACAAGTTATGAGCCTTCTCACCCTTGGCACCACTCAATTAGGTCAGTACCTCCATGCAATCAATCTCCCTCCAAAACTACGTTGTCCCACCATTAATGCCACTCCTCCATAACAACATTGTTTGATTTGGTCAAAGTTGAACCAGTTTTCATGCTCCAATGCCTTTTGAAACCTAAGGGTCTTCAATCTAGCTTTTAGATGACCTCCATTCACACTACGATTGTCTTTTATTCCTACTAAGGATATTTATGGGTCTCCATACCCTCTTATTCCTCTATCTAAGATGAAAATCAGAATTTAATATTCTAATTAGTTGTGTTATAATTTAGGAATATTAAAATCTTCCCCTCCTAAATGTTTCTTGTCCTCAAGAAATTGCAAGGATAGAACTAAAGAGCCTCCTCTCTTCTTCCTGTAGCATCCTCATATGATAAACTCCCCCAATGAACAAGATGTTGTCTCATCAATAAATCTCCAATTTTCTCCTCCCAAGTATGCAAGTTAGCTTTTGGTGACCAACCCAAATAGCTATCATCATGAAGAAGTAAAATACCCATGGAGGCAACAATGGGCTGTCTAGAGGCCTTGTTGAGGCATGGAATTGAAAATACATTAGGAACTATCATTCCCATGTGAAGCCTCCATTCCCAAGCTATCATCCATACAAAATAAGTCACCTTCCAACATAAAAAATCATGAGAAATTCCCTCCACCTAGAGCTCTTGAAAAATAGGTGGGATGCATAGTTGAACATGATTGATCAAATTGTCCATTCCATGTCGTATCTCTCTCCACCTACAATAAGTGTATATTTGCTGCTGAATATGGGCTGCAATTATGTTGCCTTCATGAAGCAAAAAGGCAATAGGATCCTCAAAGACCCACTCTTTGGTTATTTCCCAAATCATCCCATAAAAAATTAATATGATATTATCATCAAATGGAATCCAAATGAGAGAAGTAGTGAAGTTTTTACATAGTGCTGGAAGGTACCAACAGTCTCTCAAGTAGTCACAGCACAGTTTTTCAAACTATAGTCTCAAAATAGGATGTGGCAAGTGGTCTCCTAACAAATTGCTAGTTGTTCATGTCATCACATCTACAAGTAAATAGTAAATGGCATTGTATATCAACTGAGAATACATGGAAAAATACAACACTTTCCCAAAGCCATATAAAAAATGGCTATCTCCATCATAGATGTTGGTCTCAAAATGACCGTGAAGCCCTAATAGAGGCTTGTCCCCTTGTGGATAAATTCACTGAATATAAATGGTAAGAGAATGAAAATACTATGTTAGATAATAAATAAGTGCAAAAACACAATTCTTACCATGTACTAAGAGTAAGCTGATAATAAGATCCATAAATGAGCCCTACATAGTGGTATGCCATACTCCCATGAAGAGGAATGTACTATGTGCTACAAAAATATCTTTCTTCTTGAGCTTGGATATCCAAGTCAAGAATATCATGGTAATAGATGTCTCCATCCACTACTCCATCATTCTCATCTCCTAACTGTTCATCAAGTGCATCATATGTGAAGTGATCCTGGGAACACCCCATCAACAAATCCAAGCTCCCAAGTGAAAACACTGTTGGCCTTTATAATAAGGCTCCTATCATCTCATAGCTCCATCCTTTGACATGCCAAATGTAAAAGTCATCTACCATAATGTTGCTATATGTGGGAGATTCCTTCTGAAGTGGAAGTACCTCCTTTTCCTCCAAGGATAATGAGTAGCCCCTTTGAACCATGATAGTTCCATCACCTAATCCTGTAACATTATGCAAAACATGGGAGAAAATCAACCCATACTATCCCAAGAACTTCCAAAGCAATAAAAACTCTTGTTTCCTCCGCACACCATCATCATATAAACTATGGAGCAATAATATTATGGCTAACATGAAAGATATCACACCACCCCAACACACCCAAACTCCTTGGTACCATATGATGCAAGTGTCAGGCCAAGTCCCATCCACAAACCTACTTTTGGAAATAAAATGTGTCATATGATGACCAAAATATTTTGAGAGTAATCAATGCAGCCTTGCCTCCTGGTGCCCTGTGTCATAGACCTAGAAGTGGCTTTCCACACTCTTGCTCATCAACATCACCCATCTAACCAATGGTGAGTGTCTATCATCATGCCCAAAATTGTCATCCCTCCAATGAAGAATACCATCCTCCCAAATAATATTTCTATCTTTGCATTTCATGGGATGTTGAAATGAAATCTCCTGGAGATCTCTAAATGAAGACCACTCCTCAATGACCAATTTGATCCCATAAGGATCCAATTATACTAAAGTAAAAATATCCTCATTGAGCAATGAAGTGCTCATCAAGAAATATCCATCATAACAATGGAAGTAAGATGTATCTCATCAACCATCTTCCCATCCCCTGGTACACATGTATAATGGTGATTGGAATGCTACAATAATGGTTGGGCCCCCAACTCATGTTTGTTGTTAAATGACAGTGTTGTTGATCCCCATCATGGTGCATATGCTGTGTCAAGATTATGCTCAATGCTAAACACATAGCTCTGCATTTCTCTGCTTAGGTCAATGTTCATCCCATCCTCCAAATTTTTTTCAGTCCAACCCCAAGAGTTGTGTGGATCTCAAAAATGATATACTAGGATGATTGTATATCTCCTCCTTGAAAAAATCAAGGGACCTCAGCGCAGTGATAGTCTGTTGCTCCAAATCAGCAATATACTTTGACCCTAGGTCATGCAAAGGTATATTCCCACAATCCTCCATATGATGTGCTGAGGTAACATAAAATGGAAGCATGTGCACACCTTGGAATAGCTTGGGAACATCTTGTAATTATACATGGGTTCCTCCTTCCGGTGTGATGTATTCCCCAACTACTAATGATGACAACTGCTCTTCTATGGTTGCATCAGCGCTGGTAGAGATCTCATCCTCCTCATGCATCTCCATAATAGTGCATGGGACTCTAAATGTCAAGAGATCAAGACCACTTTTCAAAGGTGCAAGTGTTCTTTATCCTGATGCAAATGCTCCTACAACAAGTGGTGGTGAAGGTTTCTTCTCCTCTAATTTTTTCTTGTCAAACCTCTTGATCAACCTTTGAGTAAAATATGCATATGAAGTCACTCTTGCATGACTCAAATGGTTGAACCATCAAATGTTTTCTTCACCTTCAAGGTGCAGCACTGTAATCTCAACAACTTCTCTTTCTACTACTGGATGTAGTACGAAGAATGCATCAAACTTCATTCCCCAAGCTCTTGCTGTGCATGTGGCTGAACCATCAAATGTAGGCAATAGGAATGTATTGCTGCAAGGTCTTCTTTCTTCTTTAAGAAAAATGAACTATGGGAGAGCTATATTCTCGTTGAAATCTCTAGGTTGAGACTTATATTATGCAAGATACTCACTTAGAATTTTATGATCTAAGTGTCCTCCATGTCCATGCATCTTGTCTTCTTCCTCAAAAGTAAACAACATAACATGTTTCTTTGGAGCTCTATGCAATACTGGTTCTTCTTTTTGCTGATAGGAAGTACATGGACCTTCCTCATCTTTAAATCCTAATGTGGTTTCAATTCTTTTCTCCATTTTTATTTCCTTGACCTCCTTGGTGAGGTCCCTCTTAGATTAGAAAAGAGATGAGATAAAACTCATTATTTCCATCATTATGATCTCTTTCTCCTTCTTCTTATTCTCCTGATAGCATAATGGATGAGATCCACAGGCTGAGCTAAGATTATGCTCCGATCCCATTGTAATATTCCGAAATGGGGAAGCAACAATATATGAACATAAGACTGGAAATAAAAATGAATAAATCAACACACCATGATATGAGACAAATGTATAGAAATATTTTTAAACATATCAGAAAATAATAGGCACAAGATCTTGAGGACCTACTCACTCAAGCAATACAAAACAAGCCTCCTTTGAGCAAATATGTCAATGCATGTAAAAATGATGCCATACAAGTGCCATGAGCCATGACCACATATTTTTAGGGAATAACTGCTATAAAAATGATATATAATTATATATCTACTGTTATATAGCTCAAACAATGTTGGGAAAAGAGATCTAGGCTCTGAGGCACACTTCCAAGATAACATGGGAAGGGTTTCCTAAAATATACAAAAATGCAGAAATACAAATATGGCACTAGGGCTAAATAATATATGAAACCGGATAGATAATAGGAGATTGCTTATTTTCTGTAGAAATGTATGATAACTCCTATTGATTCTCCAAATGAAAGGCTAATCCCCTCACTAAGAATCTATCTCCCCAACTACGGATCCAAACCCTTCACTGCAACTGCACCGAGAAACAATGCAGTTCCTTCAGAAAAATGTATTGTATCGGATAGGAACACCCTAGCCTAATGCTGGATGATGAAATAAAGCTCAAGGTTTCTCCTTGATGGTCTCCCAATAGAGAGAAACCTTCCTCCAACTGAAAATAAGCAAGGAAGTGACCCAAATCAACTCTCCACCGCTGCCCCCTACAACACAACACAATAATCTGTAGAAAATGTGTTGTACAACAAAGATGTAGCTTGGTGTGATTACATATAGTGGACAAGGTAGTGAAATACTCTCCCAAGAGGCCTCTCAAGGAAAGAGGTGGGATTCGCGCTAGGGAACACCCTATGCTAAACAACACTGTAATCTTAGCTAAACAGTTGAAGGGAGCAACAAGTCTAAACTGACATTTCAAAATAATAATCAAAACATAACCCCCTATGGTTGCTATCATCTTCCTTATATAATTTATGAGCCTTCTCACCCTTGGCCCCACACAATTAGGTCACTACCTCCATGCAATCAATCTCCCTCCAAAACTGCGGTGTCCCACCATTAATGGCACTCCTCCATAACAACGCTATTTTATTTGGTCAAATTTGACCCAGTCTTCATGCTCTAGCCCCTTTTCACACCTCAAGTTCTTCAATATAGCTTTTAGATAACCTCCATTCACACTAGGAGTGTATTTTATTCCTGCCAAAGAGATTTATGGGTCTCCATACCCTCTTATTCCTCTATCTAAGAGAAAAATCAAAATTTAGTATTCCAATTAGCCATGTGATAATTTACGAATATTACAAATTATTTGATTGTAATTTTGATAATATAATTTAATAAATACATTGGGTGAGATTCAAAATACCCACTTATTTATAATTATAAAAAATACAATAAAAGTATAATTTATTTATATTTATATTTATAATTAATCCAAAAAATTATTATCAACATACATCTATTTATCTATGAGATAATGTAATAAGATTTTTTTTTTTTCTATATATTCTCAATCAAATCTATATATATATATATATTTTAATTGTATGTGTATGATACATGATATGTCATATTATAATAGTACAGGGTTCCTTTGTCATAATTTGACTTTATTCCTTCAGAGCTTTCCATCTTCAATAGCCATACGTCCTATCATGTATCATACACATACAATTAAAATATATATACATATATACACACATATATACATATACATATACATATACACATATACATATACATATACATATACATATACATATATATATATATATATATATATATATATATATATATATATATATATATATATATATATATATATACAACTTATAAATTCCAATTCTAATTCATAAATTTGAGAAGTATGAGATTCCTTCTCATGGTGTTTGGCTCTTAGCGTAGTACCCAATATTTCTTACAGAATTACACTCATTTTCATATTTGAGACCATTCCACCTACAACCTAAATTTTTTCAACAGCAAAATAAAAGTGATTATCTATACCTATAATCCTTCCAATATTTACTACCATCCATGAGGTGTTCTCAGAATAATATTAAAAAACTATTAATTCAATAATTTTAGTTGTTAATCATACTCAATTAAATGGAACTATGTTTCAATGTACATGTGTTACTTAGCATACTACCATTAGAAGATGAAACTAAATATTTATTCCAATAAACTGATGTGCCGATACTCATAATCACATCTAATCAATCCATCCCTATCGCTTGACTTCAAAATCATACATTTCTATATCATGTATTCCACCAACATCAATTGGAAGTTCTAACCAATACCTCAACACATCATCTAGTCACCCCCCACATGTACCTCGAACATACTACAAGGAAATTCCTTTCTCTACTATATATTACCTTAGGAATCCTCTCCTTTATAGGTGCTCCTCAATATTTTCCAGAAGGTTATAGTCTATTGTAGAAATTTAATAATACTCATAGTATTACCAAATTCTCCCGATCTAACAAATTAACCTTATGTTAAATACATAACCCTTTCACTTAATTCTTTGTAGAATTTAAATCGCCAATTGCAAACACATGAAGAAAATAAATCGCACATAAACACAGTTGTTTAAAGAGAAAGCTTAAAGTTAAAAAACCTAAATATCATATATTATGTATATCAATGGAATCATGTAATAATATCATACAAATATTAGTACATCAATATCTCAGTACCATCAACAATCATTACAGAGTGTCATGCAAAAATTCTCATATCTATGCACCAATTTCTTTCCTCCTGACAACCTACATCCACTGTGCAATCCTTGCTGAAGAAGACCACCAAATGAATTCAAATTGGCCTTGCCTTGACTACGAAATCCTCATTGGCATCTCCAATGTGTGTCAGATGCATTGAATGCATCACTATAGTCACAACAAATAGTCCATCTCACCCTTTCACCTATCTCTCCACTGGGTCTTGACTGGAATTGAAATGCAAGTAGTTAACTGCTGTATTTTTTTAGTTACAAGTGAGTCCCCAGTTGTGAATTAATTAAATAATTAATTCACTAAACTCTCACTAGTGTATCTTCAGTTAGAACTAGTTAAAACTAGCACAACTGAGTTTAACTCACTTAACTAAGTTAAAATAAATAACAACTCCCATAACTACTCTTCCAACTCTCTCACAACTTTTCCACTTCAGTTCTAACTGAGTCGTCCATGCATGAGTCACCAACCACCCTAGGAATTGCGTAATTCCTTCAGCCCACTAATTTTCCAAATCTGTTCACTGAAATAAAGTGCTCCAACAGAATAAGTTGATATTTATTGTCGGATTATTATTAAGGGCTAATAATGATCAACATGCATCTATTTTTAGATTGACGATCTATGAATAGACTTCGCCCAATATTATAAAAATACAATCTCATATATTTTTCACATTTGATCAACCATCTAAAAATAACATTCTACAACTTATAGAATATCCTCACTATGTCAGAAAATAGACATACACCTAAAAATAGCCTACGGGCCCCACTTAGTGAAGGTGCTTAAGTTTCACTAAGCTCATACTCTTGTTGAATCTCAACACTCCCTCTCAACAATATATGGATTATCCTTCACCTCGATCCTGCCTCTATGGTATTATAATTTTCTCCTACTTAGCGCCTTTGTCAGAATATCTGCATCCTGATATTTTGTAGGAATGTACTGTAGAAACATGATCTTATGCTACACACAATCTCTGATATGATGATACCAAATATCTATATTCGTAGATATATCACGGAACACAATATTAATCAAGAGTTCAATGCAACTCTAATTATCAAAAAGTATCACTATAGGATCTAAATGAGAACTGAACAAACCAACCAAGATCTTCCCCATCCAGATAGTGTCACATGCAGCTTCACTTCCTGCCAAGTATTCTTCCTCCGCTGAATAGAGTGCCACGGATATTTTTTTCCCATTGTACAAAGAAAATATTGTATATTTGATACTGAAAACCCCTCCTGATGTGCTCTTTCTGTCTATTGGGCTTCCTACCCAATATACATCCGTGAAGCCATGCAACTTCACCTCATCCTTCTGTTTGTACCATAAGCCATACTCAGATGTGCCCCTAAGATACCTCAGGACATGCTTTCTTGCCTTCCAAAAGAGCTTGGTAGTCTTAACCATTGCTTGACTAAGCTGGTTCACAACATAGCATATGTCTGGTATTGTATTAACTAAATAAATGAGCAAACCCACCGACTATCGATAAACAATGGCATCCACTACCTCTGCCAATGTAGCATCCTCTTTCCTCCAATTTTCTGGAAGAGGAGTATCCATGGCATGTAGTCTTGCATGTCAAACTTACCAAGTATCTCCCAAGCATAATTTCCTTGAGACACAAACAGTTCACCTTCTCGCTGCCATATTTCCTATCCAAGGAAATAATTAAAGAGGCTGAAATAATTCATCTCAAAATCCTTTGCAAGATCTACCTTGCGCGAGTGTATCAACTGCTCATCACCTGTTAGTATTAAATCATCAACATAAAGAAAAATGACTAAAATCTTACCCTCCACCACAATTTGGTACATGTTTTCATTCTCCTTACTCTTAGTGAAGCCAAGTCTAGCGAAATAGCTAGTGATCCGAGAGTACTAAGCACGTGGTTCTTGCCTTAGCCCATACAACGCTCTTTTGAGTTTGCACGCATGCGACTTGCTGCTGAAAATCTCAAACCCTTATAGCTGCTCAATGTACACTTCTTCCTGAATGATCCCATTAAGGAACATAGCCTTCATATCCATCTAATGAATGTGCCAACCCACCTGCACTAAGAGATCAAGGATGGTGCTTATGGAATAATGTCATGTGACAAGTGCAAAGGTTTCTTTATAATCAATCCCCTCGATTTGTGAGAAGCCTTGGGTAACAAATCTTGCCTTATACTTCTCAAAGCTCACATTAGAATCTTGATTTACATTGTAGATCCATCTTGAACCTACCACTCATTTACCCACCGGCCTTGGAACGATATCCCAAACACTATTTCTGACAATGGAGTCATACTCCTCCACCATGGCATCTACCCATGTGAGCTCCTACGCTTCTTCTTCAAAATAAGATGGCTCTGTCATGATACACTTGCTCATAAGAGCCATGTATCTAGTAAATTAGTCAGGTTACTGTCTCTATTTGCACTATGATGTGGGGACTCCTACATTCCGTGTTGCGTCAAGCCTCAATCTCTCAGCTTCTGTGGTATGCTTTCTACCTGTTCTGATGTTTGGTTTTGCATGAGTTAACTCCTCCACTCCATGAATCTCCTCCTGTGGCTGGTCCACATTTTGAGGCTCATCTTTGGGAGCAAGTAGCTCCTCCTCTGCATGTAAGTGTAGCTCTCTCTCAAGCATCGACTTCATGGCCTTCACCTCATTGAATTTTATATCTCGTCACACCACAGCCATCTGAATATTTGGAAAATACACACAATAATTATGGGGTGTTTCTGTGTACCCCACAAATATCCCAACTTCTGCAGTTGCCTCTATCTTCTTCCTAGCGTCCTTTGTCACATGAATGTAAATAGATGAGCCAAAAATCTTTAAATGAGAAATATCAGGCTTCTTACCAATAAAAGCTTCTTCAGGTGTACTCATGCCAATTACTCTATGAGGACAAAGGTTTTGCACATAAGCTGTAGTGTTGCTGCTTCCACCCACAAGTGAATCGGTAGGCCCTGGTCATGCAACATAGCGCGTGCAGCACCCACGATCATTATGTTCTTCCTCTTCACGAACCCATTCTATTGTGGGTTATGAGGTGCTATGAGTTCTCTTCGAATTCCTTCTTTACTATAGAAGTCTTTAAATTTGTTAGAGATATATTCACCACCATTATCTCGCCACAGAGCCTTCACTTGCTTCCCCGACTCCCTCTCCACCAATGCTTTAAACTCACAGAACTTTGAGAATGTTTCACTCTTCTTATGCATGAAGAAGATCCTACATCAACGAGAATATTCATTAGTAAATATCACACAATACTTGTGTTTTTCTGTTGAAGCAACCGAGAAATTTACACACACGTCTATGTGAATTCTCTCTAGGATCACCGAAGCATAGTTCTCCTTCTCATGAAAGGTGTTCTTCACAAACTTACCCATAGTACATCCCTTACACTGATCTTACTGTGCAAGAGTACCCTTGGGAAGTCTAGTAGAAATCTACTTCAAAATATTCAAGGTGTCATGTTGAAGATGGCCCAATCTCATATGCTGTAATTCGCCCTCATCCCAGCTCACCGCTTCTTCTACTTTTCCGATCATTGCATCACAGCCATCTACCTTTAGCTTATAGATATTCTTAACTCAAGTCCCTATCCTCTTGGTTTGACCCATTGTTTTATGTTGTAGGAAATATTTTCCCTCGCTGAAAACAACGTCTTAACCTTTGTCCTCCAACATAGCGACTGAGACCAAGTTCTTCTTCAGACCTGGAACATGCATAACATATTTCAATAGAAATGGTTTACCTGAATCCGTCTCAAAGGTACTGGTTCCAATTCCAGTCTCACTCTATCTACCATCGTCACCCATCTCTATATGCATTTGGAGATCCTTTTCCTCTAAGTCACTAAACAACTCCTTATCTCCCGTCATATGGAAGGAAGCACCACTATCAAGATACCGCATCAATCCCATTGCGCTTGAAATAAAGCATGCGATCAAGGAGAAATCAAGTCCAATTGTGAGGGTAAGGCCTCACCCACTGTAGCTCCAGCAACCTTCTTGTTCTTCTTTTTCTATGGGCAATTAATGGCAAGATGCCCATGTTCGTGACAGTGAAAACACTTCACTTTGGACAAATCCATATTCTTTCCTTTAGCCTCAAATTTTGGATGGGATTTCTTCCCCTTACATTTCCTTTCTTTGGAAGCCAAAGATAAATTCTCTTCATCATCATTATTTGATGAACAGCCATCCCTGGTATTCTGCCTTATCTCCTCCTACACAAGATCCAACCAAAGTCGCTCCCAATCCAAGAGATTATCCCATCCATTGATAGAGTCTTCGTAGCTATACCAACTCTTCAGAAGCCTAAGGAGAGCCAAGCTCATCATGTCATCATCTGCAACTGTAATTCCCACACTCCCCATCTCATCCCTACATTTGTCAAACTTTGTGAGATATTTTGGAATAATGTCGCTATTCTCCATTTTGATTTTTCTGAGCTTATCTTTCAGCGCCAACTTCCTATGGTCACTGCTGCTTTGGAAAAGATGTGTCAAAGCTTTCCCGTGAAGGCTTAACAAAATATTGTCTTTCACACCTTCCATCAGAATTCTTCTTGTCTTCGCTACGTTCTTTTCCCATGCATAAAGTAATGTAGCATCACTAGAAGTAGGCTTAGGAACATCACTATCGATGAAATCCTTTAGTCCATTATCTTCAGGCACCACCTCCATCCTCTCCCTCCAGGCTATGTAGTTCAAGCTACCCTCAAAGGCATACTCCAACCACAACCCATTGAAAGGAATTTCAATGAATACTCAACTATCACACCAAGAAATTTCTGCAGCAAATTCGAATTTTCCACCAGCACAAAACTCAACACCGCTTCACTATTGCAATCTCCAGTGATTAACATTACTCTGATACCATGTAGAAATTTATTAATACTGATATTATTACAAGATTCTCCTAATATATCAAATTAATATAATGTTAAATACATAATCCTTCCACCTAATTCTTTGCTGAAATTAAATTTCCAATTGCAAACACAATAAGAAAATCAATCGCGCATAAACAAAAAATTTTGATGGGAAATCTTAAAGCTAAAAACCCCAACTACCATATATTATGTATATCAATAGAATAATGTAATAATATCATACAAATCTTAGTATATGAAGCTCTCAGTACAATCAACAATCATTAGACACTATCATGCAGAAATTTGCATATCTATGCACCGATTTTTTCTCTCCTGAAAGCCTACCTCCACTGCGCAATCCCTGCTGAACAAGACCCTGAACGAATTCAAGTTCGCCTTGCCTTGACTGAAAAATCATCATTGGAATCTTCGATATGTGTCAGATGCATTGAATGCATCACTATAGTCACAAAATATAGTCCATTTAACCCTTTCACCTATTTCTCCACTTGGTCTCCACTAGAACTGACATACAAGTAGTTAACTGTTGTATTTGTTCAGTTGCAAGTGAATCTCTAGTTGTGAATAAATTAAATAATTAATTCACTAAACTCTCACTAGTGTATCTTCAGTTAGAACTAGATACAACTAGCACAACTGAGTTTAACTCACTTAACTGAGCTAAACTAAATAACAACTCCCATAAGTACTCTTCCAACTCTATCATAATTTTTCCACTTCAGTTCTAACTCAATCCTTCGTGCATGAGTCACCAACCACCCTAGGAATTGTGTAATTCCTTCAACCCATTAATTTTCCAAATGTGTTCACCAAAATAAAGTGCTCCAAGAGAATAAGTTGATATTTATTGTCAGAATAATATTAAGGGCTAATAGTAATCGACATGCATCTATTTTTATATTGACGATCTATAAATAGACTTTGCCCAATATTCTAAAAATAGAATCTCATCTATTTTTCCCATTTTATCAACCATCTACAAATAACATCCTGCAACTCATAGAATATGCTCACCATGTCTAAAAATAGACAGACACCTAAAAATAGCCTGTCGGTGACTCATCATCTTGTTTAATCTCAACATCTACAATGGAAATATAAGCGGGGAGACAAGTGGACATTTGTGTAGTACTATATCCTTCCATATCCATCAAAAATATTGTCTCACACATTAGCTCTATTGGAATTCACTCTCATGTGTTGTGCAAATTCATAACATGATTTTGTTACCCATTCATTCATTATAAGTGAATTAATCATGAGATACTAGTTCATGGTTGAATCAAAAGGATTATACAAATCTTGTCATACCAAAAGATTCTCCATTCATCATATCCAACCTAGGTATCATTATCATACATGCATTCAATCATAAAAATATAAATTAATATATAAATTATGCATAAAGGAATTCTTACTTTAATCATTACAAGTCATATATATTGGCATGATTAATTTTCATATTTGGATAGTTTCCTTCAGCATTCATGATGTTAATTGATCATTTTATTTCTCGTTGGAACTTATATGATCCATTAATCAACATATTGAAAAGCATCCTATCATATTTTTCCTTTTTCACAAGGTTTTCTATCATAGGCTACTTCATCACCAACATTTTCAACCATCGTTGAGATTTTTTTTTGGAATAAACTACGTATCAATATTTGAAATATCCAATGTATTGAGTGGACACTCCACCCATCGTAAAGGAAAAAAATAAAATAAAATATGATGTGGCTTTATTACTGACAAGATAATATAAAGGTAACAGAAAGGAGTTAACCATGAAATAAGAAAATGGGTTCCAAGGAATGGAAAAGATCTTTAAATAATATAAAGAATAAAATATACCATAGGAGAAATTTGAGGCATAAACTATTAATAAGCCAACAAAGATAAATATTTATAAACTAATTAAAGGTTTCAAAAAAATATTAAAATATGGATTAAAATATAAAATTATTATTTTTTAAATTCAAGGTATTTTGGACTCATCAAATTTGTTTCAACAAGCCATGTGCTTTACTAAAACAATGTGAAAACAATTTCATGTTTTGGAGAATCCTCTAGAATATGGTACGATAATAAGATTATGGAATATTTTAAATGCTGGCTAATACTTACAAGAAAACATATCATAATATTTCAAATTAGAATATTTGTGTCAAACCATGATTTTGTGATCAGTACAGGAGGAGAGGATGTTTAGTGCATTATCATATTTGAAGTCAAATTTGAGGAACGAACTTGATAAAAATATGGATATATGCCTAAAGTTATATGTAACAAAGTATGACTTTACCTATTTTCCATATGAAAGAGAACTAGCTCTTAGGTGATCATATTGTGATAGAAGGGGCAAAGACAATACAAAAAACTTCTCTAATAAAATTGATATGGAACATGATATTTTGGAGGATCAAAATTACAGTTCATGTGGAAAATTGATATACCACAATATTTTATCTATTCCAATATATATGATGTCCCAAAGGACACTTATTTTGGTATACATGTTCCATAGGTTGTGTAATAAAAATTGAATGGAATAGTACAAATGAGCTGATTCCTTACATTTGATTAAATTTGTTGTTCCTCTATTTTTGGTGTAAGTTCTAAATTATTTATCACAACAACATTACTAATAATATATGCAATTTGAAATTGAATTTGAGGTAATAAAATGTTCTATACCTTCTCTTATTTATTGTAACATTTAATCCATATTTTCTTGCTTCAATGTTATTTAAGATTGATGTCTTGATAATTAACTATTACTTTATCCATTTCTTGTATGTGATAGAAAATGAAGCAATAATTTTATGAGGTGAGGATCTATATTTTGACATAGGTAGTGTCCTTGTATTAAACGATAACTAAGTAATTTAACAAGGCTTTTACTATGTAAGAATGGGTTCATTTCAATTAGATGAGTTTTTTTTTTTTGTAGCTATAATATCCTGGTCACTCTTTATGGTTTGCTTTCTTTTGCATTGGGATCATTTTTCCACATTCGAAAATTTTGGGTTTATTTTGGTTAAAATTGAGATCTCTTAAATTATTCTATTTTTTTATTTGATGTCAATTCACACTTTTGTGAAGGCATGATTTGTTTCATCCTATTTTATTGATTTAAGGGGTTCGGTTAAAGTTAAAGACATTTGTTGAGTAAAAATGTATTTTGTTTGTTTTTTTGTCATGTTCATTTGAGACTGATATGGTATTAGGATTAATATATGACTTCACTTATTATCTAGCCATTCAATATGTTTTCCATAATTATTGCTATTTTATTTATATATTTGATTATCGAAGTATATGTTTTATTCTATTTTTATTTTTATTTCCTCTTAAATTGTGGTGTCACAAAAGAATATTCACCTTTTAGAATCTACTATTTTATTATATATATATATATATATTTAAATACTTATTGTTTGTTAAGAGAGGAAAATGAGATCTGCTTAGTTAAGTGAAGGAAAAAATGGCCTATGTACTAACATCCTATGTGTTCATCATAGAAGTCATATTATCATGAGAAGGAAATTCATCTAATGCAATTATACTTTGATACCAATACCAAAAAAAATCACACGTAATTAGTTGAGAATGATAGATTGTTTAGTGTAGTACTATTTTTGAAATGGAAATCCCCTTGACGATAATTTGTTTGTGACATATTATTCCAAGTAATGAACATGCATAAACTATCTTTTATATTTGTGCTAGATTTTTTAACTCAATCATTGTAGATTTTTAATGAGTTTGTTTTATTACCTTTTTTTCTCATCATGTAGGAAATTAAGTTTCAATGCATATTCATCTTCCATTCATTCTCATTTTTTATTTTTGCGATTTCAAATAATTTTTTACCAGTTCAACATCATTATAGTTGTTAACTGTAAAATAAATTGCAACAATGACTACAATAGTTATGATCCAAAAGTAGGTGAAAAGCGTACATATTATGATGAAACACCATATTTTAATGTTGTTGATTTATTTGAACCTGAGGAATTAGAGGAATATATACCTTTTAGAAAAGTGATATATAAGAAAACAAAAGAATTTTATGTAAATATTCATGATTTTGATATAGTTATTCATAGACCTTATTTTCATGTCAAGCCTATAGAATATGAATTACATAGAATATGGCAGGCTTATCTAGATGCGTAAATACCAAGTTTGAGCAAACAAATTTATTTGGTTCAACATCACATGCATTTGGGGGTGCCTTTCCAATTAATTTCCCCTTGGGATGTGATAAGCCATTTGTGGGAAAACATAATAAAAACATGAAAAATGATTTTCAATAGTGTATAACAAGAACCTATAGAAACATTACCTGTGATTTTTCTTTTCCAAAACATGGAAAATTGTATATCATAGTTTTAAACTAAATATTTTTCTTATTATTACATATGTTTCTATGCATTCGTAATGAATCAATAATATTTTATAATGTTTTATAACTTTTTAGAAGATTAATCAATAATTTTCAATACTTTATAACCTAGTGAAAAATTCGCCAATATTTAAGAAAATTTTATAATTTAGTGAAAGATTCGCCAAAAAATTATATATGGATATTATATTAATGCAAAAATAGGCTGTACATTTTTCTATATACATTGGGGATTTTCCCATTTATTATACATATAAATTTCGGGGGTTTCTTAAAATTTTCCTTGGCCTTAATGCACCACAAAACCAAATTTGTCCGCGTGCATGCAAAATTCGGTAAGTGATTGATGATTAACGTGACTCTATGTAGTGAGGACCCACATTATAATGCTATGTATCTCACTACGAGATGTGTTATAGTGGAAATAAGCTGGCAAAAAATAATTTCCACTTAGTCATCATGGGCTTCTCCTCTGCCACTTAGATACTCGCAGGGATCACAATGCTTTGGCTATGAATCGTTCCTCGAGCTCTGATATCAAGATAAAAAGAGATTTTTGAATTGATAAACAAAAGCTCACTGGTCAGCTCTATGAAAGAGTGTCGGAACCAGGAGAGTCTGGCTTTGCAGGATGCTCTACATCCTTAGTACACTTTAAGAATTATATAGCATTCAAGGTTTTAGGTAAGTTAGAACCATATCCTAAGAAATAGAAACTAATTCCCATCCTAAGGTCTCGTGATCCAACTCACACTAATATAGGATTATCCATTATCTTCAACAACTTGTTCATATGCCAACTCACACTAATATAGACCTGAATGGAATAAAGGACAATACATTTAATTTATAATAATTCTTAATTAATTGAATCCATTTGATTTGTAAGAATCCATTTTAAAAACTATTTATAAAAAAATTATATGAAAATTATTTGGCTTTATTCTTATATATATATATATATATATATATATATATATATATATATATATGAATATGAATTCTATACTAAATTTTCCGCAAACTCTATCTAAAATCAACCATGTCCAACGTTAACCAAATCATTATAACATGAAATAAAAACATTTTTATGAATATTACAATTATTTTTAGGAGAGAAGAAGTATAAGAAGTAATAAGGAAATGGAAAAAAACTTGATGCATCCTGTATCACCTTTCTTTAAAGGAATTTTTGGAGACATGCATACGGTACTAGAACTTGTCCAAGGTTACCATGGCATTCATTTATTTGTTGAATACCACAAATACGAATGATGAAAGAAATTCATTAAAAACATGTATGGAACCCTCTGTTTTCTTCAGTAGTGAAGGAAAAACCTAGCTACCTATCATCATTAAATATTAGAGCGAATAGAACTTCGGAAAAGTTAGCATCGCATCAAGTGTGATAAAAGAAAAAAACATGATTTTCAAAGTGAAATTTACATACACAAAGGAAAAAATTCCAATTGATGCCTTCACGAACATATTTTTTGTGTATTCTGAAGGATAAGAAAGGTTTAAAAATTATTTCATTAATAGATTCAAGAGATTCACATTAAGTGTGAAGGTGAAGGTTAATTTCAAGTAACCATGAGAAGCAAAAGAGTTATATGGTCATATATTTAGGTAACCTCACATGAAAATGCATGTTGTTAGAAAAATTTTACACTGATTATTCAGTCGGAATTATCTAAATCACTATTCCATATTTCTCATTAACTATTAGATATAGTGTACATAGATTAATTTTAGTAGAGGAATAGTAAGTTGTATAATGATTAACAACCACTATTATAGTATATTAACATAAATTCTATGATGTAACCTTGCAGCCATTTCATGATTCTTTTAACAAGATTAATTAATGAAATACTTGACATTATGAACATCACATGAGGCAAGGAATCAACATCATTGAACACCTATATACCCTACAAATCGCATAGAATAAAAACCAACAAACATTTAATTTTATTATTAAACGCTCATGACAGTGTTCAACCCTCACTCAATGGCTTATAAGGGAGTCCATTACTTAACCATTATTACAAAATATTACAAGTAAAAGTCATTTAAATAGAAAATATCTAGCTTAAAGATATTAAAATCATCATGAGGTTGTTTACCCACAAATACTCAATCTTTATATCTTTTTGTCATGGTTGTTCCTTTAGTGGACCATCCTATAGCTCACACACATCTTCATAAACCATTAAATTTATGCCTCTTGTTGTCTTCTAAGAAAATTGGGGTCCATTAGTTATGCCAGAGCATCTATAATATTTTGTTTGTTTTAAATTTGGAAATTTTGGATGACTAATGTATAAAACAATTTGCATATAGTTGTGCTTAAGCTTTAGATAACATTAATCAATAATGAAAAGGGTTGTTTCTTTGCCTCAAACAATTATTTGAGATTGTAGGTCTTAAAGAAGAAAATGTAAGAGGATATGATTGATTAAATATTCAAACTGAATGTTTTAATAATCATAAGTGTGCAAGATTGTCAAACAATGTTTAACAACTTAACAAAACATATTTAATATTATGAAGATGCTGATGATTAATTGATGTATAGGGACTTACATAAATAGAAAATTCAATAAGTCATTCTCTAATATAGATAATAACCTCACCGGATTTAAGATATACTGAAATACAACTATTTCTTACCTACTTTTCTTCATTTAACATTAAACATATGCATAAAAGAATATGTAATGAAATTTCGAAAACTTACAAGAGAACAAACCGAATGAAACAAATCAAGAATCATTTTAGTATCATTTATGATCAAGACGTGTACACTTATACTTACAAAATTTTGATCCAAGGGTGCAGCCCTTAATAACTCATATGGAGAGTTATTTATACTAGTTTCTAGGACTAAGTAAATATCTAAAACTTATTTACAATAATAGTATCAAATAATAGGAAAAGGAAACTGTTTAATGATCTGCCATTGTTTTGAAGGAAAGAGTTGATGATTTGGCCCCCAAAATGCTATTGTGTTGTCATGCTATTGGGATTAGAAATTACTTGATTTTTTCATAGTTTATCCCATCTTTCTTCACTTGGAATCTCCAAATTTAACACTCCTTTGAATACTTCATCCACCTTTGTATACCTCACGAAATCTGGCTTGTTAATAAATAGATGTTTGATTTCATGTTTTATGATTAAATGAAACTCTAAGGATTCAAGAAATGCATTCCCTATTATATGTCCTTTATTCCTACAAATTTGGACTTGTCTATTGCAATGGTATACAATTTTCTGCAATATTCTTCCAAATTAACCAACTTATCACTTGGAGCTACCAATCGAGGTATTCCTTTCTAGTTCAACACATTCAACTTTGAATGAAACCTTTGGACAAAAATGTCCAAGGTCTGACAGTTTGTCTCCAACTGATTAAGAAAATTATTCTTCTGTAAAACATTTTTGATTTCCAAAATGGTGGCTATTATATTGACAATATTTACCTATTCTAATTCTTCTCTGCTCTTTGAATTGACGACCTTTATCACATCTGAGCCTTCTACTCGTTTATTTTTAAGTTCTTCTTTCTCCTTTTCTATGACTTCTCTGCCTATGGTAATTAATTCTTGTTGTTTAAAAATGATCTGTATGGATGGCCATGCATCTGTTATTGATTGGATGATCTCTGTCCAAATACTTTCCTTGGCTTGGGCTAAGGTATCCACCATTAAAAAATCACTTTCTAACTTCATAATATTAAGTCTCAATCTGTGGGACTTATGAATTTCCTCCATAAAAAGAGTGTAATTTTTAATCTTTTGTGTTTTTAAATTCTTAAACTTTTCAACCAACTTCTCATTTTCTTGTCTTTGTATGGTCAATTCCTCTACTATCCTTGCTATATCACCTATTTTTGATGTAGTATCAATGAATGTTGATGATGAACTCGACTATGTACCTGGAACTACTATAGGGATGATCGTGACTAGAATCATGGCAACATGAGTTGATTATTTCTCTTTAAGTAGTCCTTCAATCTGCTCCTCCAATTTCTTAATCTACAAATTTTTCTCAATAATTAGCTTCAAAATTTATTATTTATTCTTTTTACTTTATTCATATCCTTGGTCTATGGGTCTTCTATAGAAAGAAAATTTAACTGTTTTCTTATAGCTACAATGTCTACATTTTTCGGTTTTAATATTTCTTCTATTTCATTATAGTCCTTTGGATGATATCCAATTTTAACTACAAGGTCTTCCAAAGACTTCAGTTTTTTTTCCTTAGCTAGAGAAGACAATTTCAGAATCTTAAGTTGAGATTGTACATTAGATAAAGTAGTCCTAAGCTTAGATAGAGACATGGATGTATTGGTGATGGTGGAAAACAACATTTCACCAGAATTTCTGTGCATATCGATTTGATCTATTGGATGAATTTGATTGGTATAAAATAAGAATATGGTCTTCTTATAGTCTAATGGAGATTTTTGAAATGGACGTTGGGCTTGTAATAAATCCATTTGAATCATGGCTTTATCACTGTCAAAATTAGAGAGAATATTATATTGAGAATTGGAGGTCTTCTTCGAGAATTGGTTGTAGACATTTGACTTTAGTGTCGATTCTTCTTCTTTACCTCCAAGAACTTTGAAAATATGTTTTGATCATCAGGTGAGCTGGTTCCAGTAGTATGAATGATCTGCAGAGGCTCTCGAGAAGGTTAATATGTATGAGTATTAGGAACACTTGTTCTTGGTGATGTGGACACGTTTGCATCTCCAAGATCAATAATTTTTAGCTGATTTTCTTCTGTAGATATTGCCAAGATACTCTTTGGCTTCTTTTATTGAATTATGGATTCTTTAATCAGCTTCATAGTAGATGAAGTTTCTTCTTTTACCCTTTTATGTTGTTTACTCTGAGAAAATGGACTTTGTACAATAGAGGTAGAAAAAATACGTTCCCCTTCTTCTTGAAGTGTATTTGTTGCCCACTCCTACTAATTCATAAAATTCTCTATTTCTAGCCTTGGAGTGTGATTGTAAGGATTTATTCTTAATTCAACCCTTAAACTTGAAATGATGCTAGAAGTTTCATAAGAGCAGGTCAAGCAAGGCTGAAAATTCATGTTATTTAAGAATGTATCTTCGTTAAAACCAACCAATCTAGTGTTGCAGATAAATGAGCCGATTTTAGATTTGATCATAAATTGTGACTTTCTCTTCCCTGACACAAAATGAAGCTCATCCATGTTCATCATCTACCTAATATATTCCAAAGAGAAAAATCTCATTGGACATACTTTTTCAGCTTATATGGTGCAATTTCACAACCATATATCCTTATTTTTTTGTAATTATGGCATAGATAATAGTCATCAATATTAACTTGATCACTTAAATGTAGTATCCTTTTTATTTCTTCACCAATTCTAGGCTTTGTCTCGCTACTGAGAAGTTGTGCCACTAGATGTATGAATTTGTCGATGAACTTTCGTACTAGTTTGGTTTCTAATTGGAAATGACTTCTTTGAAAATGAATATCTCAATCCAATGGATGAATGATTCATTGCATTCTTTGTTCATCTTGTTTGTTGAGTGTGATTATGATGTAGTCACGCTAGAAAA